>JAUZSX010046043.1:0-20197 GCA_034780655.1 Idiosepius hallami
ATATATAAAGCCCGGGTAAGAGCACGTAAAAATGACCTTGTGCCAAACTTGGGGGTGCTCACCAAGTAAATATCATATTTTATCTCATTTTGTCTTTAGAAATGTTTTTAGTTAAATTCCTTTTTTTGTTACCTGTTTAGTAAAAAAAAATAGGTTGGTTACCCGTTTTAATTTCACATACAAGTTATTTCCTTGAATATCATAAAATTTTCATCTGAATTGCCAAGTTTTTGAAGACCTTTTTTTCTACAGAAGAATGTTGATTGGATGCCAAAGTAAACAATTCTTCTCATCTCTACTCTCCCTATCCTCTTCCACGTCTCACCCGCCACTCACTCAGGCTCAGCCCATATCCATTCCTCAGTCACTCACTGCCACAGAACTGTGAACTTTCTCTATCCACATGTGAACTCAATTATCCTTGACGAAACCTTATCAGTTTAGGTTTGAAATTATTGAAGAAACTCTTTTATTTGATGTCATAATACAGACATTTAGTATATTTTGATATTATTTCAAGTACACTTTTTTTAAAGTGAAAAATAAAGAATATGCTAAATGGTTGTTGATTGAACGAACGAACGAACGTTTAGTCTAAAAATCCTAATATGTGTACTTTCTTTCTTTATTCCTAAATATTTCCCCTAATGGAGTGTTGGTTGAGTGAGTGGAGTGAGTCTTCTTGTTTTCTCTCTGCTCTAATAATGATGGAGGTCGGAGTTTGTTATGCATGAATTCATTTATCCATGTTTACAAAATGCTAGATTTTACTAAATTAACACCCAAATAATTTTTTAACGATTTCTCCTCTTCTTCACCCACCTTAAAAAAAAAAAAAAAAAAAATAGAAACCATTTTCTTAAAAACAGATCAATCATTTTTCAATTTTCTTTGAAAATTTTGGTAAATCATTTTAATACCGAAAAATTCTTGCATGAACTTGACACGGCCAGATTTCAGATTTACGCCGTTTTGATTCAATTTAAATAGAATTTTGCCATTAAAAACTAACTAAGCGAACAAAATATTACAGAAAATGAAAAAATTATAAAAAGTATTATTATTATATAAATGGCTATAATAATAATTGTACTGTATTTATTGTCGGACATTTTTCCTCAAATTAACTTGTGTGGCAAGCTAAAATGAGTCTTGGTAAAAACACCTAGGTGGAGATAATCCAGCATTTTTAGCGTGCTTGTTCGATTCATTCTTGCCTGTATAAGTTAAAATAATGCCTTTAAAAAAGTGGGGTTTAGAGTTTAGGGTCGAAATTGCATTCTAAAATAAGGCTTGGTCCCTAAAACTAACACGGCGCATGCGTAAAGTTTTGCTTTTGTTTTTTTATTTTTTCGCGATAATTTCTCTTTTACAAACATTTTTTTTTTATAGTAAGTAAAAAGATTTTTGTAAAAGTGGGAAATTATTGCAAAAAAATAAAAAGCGAAAGTAAAATTTCACGCATGAGCCATGTTAGTTAGTCTTAGGGACCAAGCCTTGTTTCAGAATGCAATTTCGACTCTAAACTCCCCTTGTACCCAAGATTGACAGTGTTGAAAAACTTCCCGAGATATGTTGACTTGACTAGTGAGTGAGAGTAAGTAGACATTGGAGCTTTAGCGTACACAAACTTGACTGACTTATGTGATTTTATTTTAGTGTTTATATTTTAGTGTTTAACGCTTCCAGCTGCTGATAATCAGCTTATTTTCTTCATAACAGATGTTAATGTATTTTATTTTAGTGAATGCACTAGCCTTTTTTAATTTTCTTACATAAACCTACTATCAATGCAATGACATTAACTGAGAGTATAAAATAAATCTAATTCCAATCAATTTGGCCCCAATTTTTACCTGGCATTACTCAAGTGGAAGTGAGTGCTCTGGTTGTGCTGGTGCTCTCTGTTGCTGATCTGTTCATAAGTGTATGAATAATACTAATTCCTCCGTTTACATTTCAATGTGTTCACGTTTAGGTTAATATCTTTAGAATAGATCTTCTAATTTCCAGCAACAGGTTTCACAAGGCATGTTTATGAAAGACCTGAAAAACAATTCTTCCTTACATTAAAGGAATATAATGGTTGAATAGATATTAGACCAAACTAAACCCTTAAGTTTAATTATGAGGAATTGAAACTAAACTTCAATTTTGTGCCAAAACATAAATAATTACTAGTAGTAATTAATGAACTGGTCCTCTGCCAAGTGTATCCAAATGAAGAAGGTCTTTGGGTATAAACGAAGATAGATTACTTTTTACATCTGTCTACCTTCATGGTTTTGTTGATGTCAAAAGCAATAATCTTTTAATGGTTATTATCAAATAAAGTTATATTTTATTGGGTTCTTTTGTAGATCTACCCATATGGCACAACAGGTATAGGTTTTCAGTTTCTACAGTTCTAAGTGAGCATTATCTGGAGATGAGGCTTTTTTCAATCCTAGCCAAGGGCAATAATAACTAAGATTATATTTTCCAGACCGCTACCAGGTTAGTTAACAGAATATTAAGTTTAAAATTGATTTCAACAAAAATGTTTTTAAGTTTGATCATCAGAAGACTATAACTAAGGGGTTCTTCATGAGAAATATTGTGAATGTAACAAATTTATGAATTATCAAGCCTCATCTGAAGGATTGTAATGATAACAATCATAAGAATGAGGACAACAGTCCCAAAAATAGGTGTACAAATTATCATTCCTCATTAAGTTCATGCAACAAATCAAGGAATTTTAATTTGACATATCAAAAAGAAGTGTTCTACTTAATCTAAAATGTTAAAAGAGTTTTGAAATATTTTTACTTAGCGGGCTAAGGTAATTTCTTTGGTAAACTAACCAGAAATGTTAGAACTATTGAATTAAGGTTTTATGAAGAATATTTGCACTCTTGTACTTGTGGTTTTTGCTATTTACAGGAATTAATTATTTTCATTCTGTTTATCAAAACCTAGAATAAATGTTAGCATCAGGACATATTTATTGCTAGTCATGATTAGGGGAATAAAAACTGTAACCATGAATTAAATAAAAAGGTTTGATTCAATGTTTTGTGTTGGTTATGTTTCAATATGAAAGTTTTAGAGATACCACATTTTCTGTCAAAAATCATTACTACCTGACAAGTTTATTTTGAATCTTCCAATAAAACCATTATAAATCAAATGGTTTAAAAATATATAAAAATATTTTAAACGAAAAATGATACTTCATTGTTACCCTTACTTTCTGTGTACAGGTCATCTTAATTATGTATTATATTTGTATTTATCTCTGAATTTCTTATAATAACTTCTTCAATATTGTCATTTAGTGTTACATTTAAATGTCAAGAAAAAAAACATTAAAAAAAATTAAATTTTTCTGAAAACAATTTTCAATTGGACTTAGCCACCAAATTATCCCGATTAAAGTTTTTATTTTATTTTATTTTTTTTTTTTTAAACAAACTTGTTACTTTGTAAGACCTACATAACAACAGTCATCATCATCGACGGTCACTCGTAGTCTAGTATGACTGTCCTCCGTCTTGGTCCCTGTTGGCCATTTAGATGAGCAAGTGGGTTGCTTTTCGTGAGGATGCCTATGCGTGATGTCTTTTCACGTGAGGAGACTGATGCACTTGCAGTTACCATACGGCCCGTTGGCAGAGGAGTGCCTGGTTCCTATGGCATGGAAAACCATGACGACTGAAGGCCATCCTCTGTTGCAGCCTTAATTCGCCTCCAGTGCTATTGTCATTGTTGTCATCATCTGCCACATCAGCGCTTTGTTTGGAACCTCACCCTCAACCTTACTGGCCCTACCAGGAGCCTAAGCTCTGGACGGCACTGCTCTTAGATTCATTGTAACTCACAAGGTTCTCCACCATGACAAGGTGGTAATCCAGGGACAACAGAACAACACACAATACCAAGTTGAAGTCATCCCCCTGAAGTAGACTTGAGTCTTGGAATGTTGAATTAACCTCTTTATAAACTTTGTCATTCTTAACAGACTCTGATTCTACTTTTTTCATAATTTATCACTTTTCTTCCTAATTAATTGACCTTTCAAAGCACTTTAATACTGGATATGCTGCTAGTTTCTTTGTTTTCTTTTATACAAGTGCACAGTAATTTTTCGAACACACTGTATGGAGTTTGATTATGCGTAACCAAAATCACGTATGGTAATTCTTTGAGTTGTGTTCTTTTTTTTAAAAAAATAATTATTGAATCTATTTTAACCCATAAGTACAAAATGCATTGCAATGTATAGATTTTTTGGAAGTCATTTACTTAATTTACTTACAGCCCATATGGTATGCAACCTACCAAACTTGAATGCACTTTAGAAAATGTAACTTTAAAGATTACATTTCTGTGAAATTAAAAAAATAAAATATCTTACTCACTTGTTAAGCAAAAATAATTAAAAAAAACATAATTTGTATTTCCAATGAATATTTGATACATAGTCTCTAGACAAGTGGGAAAATTTGGAATTTAAAAATTGGTTTTGTTTAAATTAAAAATATCAAGTGTTCTATATTTTGAAATTTGATTCTAAAGAAGTTATTCAAACAAAATTCTACCTTTTTTTTATTTAGTAATTTAATGATTTTATTAATGTTACTAACATTATGGTTAAAATGAAAGTTTTTTTTTCTGATCTTGTCTTGATAATTACATAATCATTGTCACAAACCTTTTATCTGCCAGTGTCTGAAGCCCTCCAAATTTGTTAAACATCTTCAAAATTTTAAATGGCTAAAGCAAACATGTATGAATTCCAGAGTAGAAAATAGATAGGTATTTTCCTTTATTCATAACACATCAAAGAATGACCTATGCATCTGCAATACAAATAGTGCATATCTATCTTGAAAAGTTTCAAGAATTTTGATGTTCCTTACTTTAAATGGATTTCAAGGAAGTTCAAGAAATTTTTATATTGCATTTTGCTTTAAATAATTTTTTTATCTTTTAGAAGCATAATCCATTTTCTTGTTTGGCATTTATAGATGTTAATATTTAATTGATATAGTAACACAACAAATATCTTTGATAGCTTGTAGCAATTTCAATTTATAATAATAGCTCTACAAAAAAGAAATATGTGTGCACCCTGCTGTTTTTGATTTATTTTTAAATTTCTTTTCACATAAGAAGTTGAATAAATTGTTTGGTTTAATTTCTATCTTAATCTTAAGCCTAGGGTCAATAATAGTAGATTACTTAGTGTCTTTAATCTTTTAACTTTGTAAACATTTTTGTTTTACATCATTACCAACAGATGTTTACTTAGCAATTAGATTCAGGTGTTCAATTTTTATTCATTCTGGAACCACACGTATACTCTGTGTTTATAATCCTTTTTTTTTCTTAAAAGTAGTTTAATTTGGATAAAAACAGCAAACATTTTTAAAGGCAATCTTATATTTTTAAACTTTATGAAATACTCATTAATTGTATATCACAAGAAAAAATATAGGTTTTGCATTTTTTTTTTTAAATAACTTAATTTTGATCTTTTTTATGTATTATTTAGATATTTTATTTATAGCGTTAGTTATATTAACAAGATATTAGAGCTATCCAATTTGAGAAGTAAATAATAGCAGATTAAGTTTGAAATTTTCAAACTGCTAACAAATTTAATGGATTTAATAGATGAAAAGTTGTCATTTACCAGCCTGATGATAATTGAAAGAAATAAGTGGTTTATTCACTTATATTTTATATATCATAATTACTTAATAAAAAAACAAAAACAAACTAGAGACAAAATTCAATAGAATCTATTTTTTAATATTTATACTTATTTTGCTGTCTGGCTAATAGAAGAATTCCTCTAGGCAATGGTAGTTTTAAATATTCACTGAAAATAGAATAATAAAGTAAATGATGGGCAAATAAAAACCAACTGAAAAAAAAGCAGCTTTGGTGGCCAGAGCCTCTGGTCATTTGTTAACATTTAAAACTGATATACTTCCAATAACCATGGAAGGCCGTGGTTCTCTGTTTGTGTTTAGTCTCAACGGTTCCAGGTGAGAATTGTCGGAAGATAGCAGTTTCAATTCTACCCAAGCAGGCCAGAGGTTTAAGTAGTCAAAATATGATTAAACAGACAAACAACTACTCAAGGCAGTGGTTTTTATCAGGTGTCGCGGTTAAACACTTGATGAAGTCCGGTTGATAATTTGTCTTGTAAAGAACAACAACTATGTAAGATGAGGACAGACATCTAAAAAAAGTTAATAATAAAAGAATGATTAAGAAGCTACATCTAAGAACTTCCTAGAAATAAAATTGATATTTTAATGTTCAATAACATTATCAGAAATATCATTATTAATCAAGTTAATACACATTGTTTTCTTTTTCTTTTCTCTCTACAAAGAGCCAAAGTTTTATAATAATTCCATTTTCAGTCTTTCTTTAGGGTAAATAATAAATTTTTACTTAAAACCTGTCAAATGAATCCACACAATTCCTATAATTTGGATTCAGCTGTCTGTGGCAGATGAGACTCATTCTGGAGAGTAACTCCTCTTGGTGTAAGGATAACTCTGATTCTAAAAACCTGAATGGATAAAATTTGTCAACTGAATGAGATTAACTCAAATAAGTGAAGGACAACACTGATTTCAAAGCCCAGGTATATAATGAGCATGTAAAATGAACCTTGTGTCTAACTTGGATTAGTGCTACAATTCATGTATACTTAAGTTTTTCGCTGATTCTACTATGCTTATTTCTCTTAACTTTCATATTAAACCCCACCCTATTTTTTGCCCAACTCTTAATTCACATTACCTTCCTTCTTCCTGTTATAGCTACTACATCCTAATTCTTTCTAACCCATTCTATTCCCCCCCACTGTAAGTCTTATTTCCTCCCTTTTCCAACTCTCAAAATCACTAACCTCTTTCCCTTTCTTTTCATTAATTTTTCAAATTCCTATTTCTTGCAGTCAAACATTAAACCTCAAATAAGTGAGTTGACAAACATGTCATATCTTGAGATATTTTTTTCTTTCTAAAGGCTATGCCAACTGCTTTTCTAATACTTCCTCTTTTTAGATAGCTAAAACAATAAAACATTATTTCACTGTCTCTTCCCTAAGTTGTGAAATTCCTCACAATAGTGACAATAATTTCACCCTCTTTACTTTAAACTAAAATGATTAAGATTTTATTTGAAAGAAACCAGCTTCTCAACAGTAAAAAAAAATCATAAGTGTTTGATTTCTAGAATGAAAATCATTTGTACAAATTTATATATCATTTTAAAGTTCTATCCAATAACTATTTCTTCTATTTATTTTATAAATTATTTGCATTTGTTTTTAGATAATTTTTGTTTTTGTCCCACTAGCATTTTTATAATGTCTCATAAAGATATGTAATTATAAAAATTTGCTCTAGATGCCTTAGATTTTAGTCAGACAGGCTGATAACATATATTTTCAATTAAACATCATTAATGATAATTAACTTTTTATTATTCAACTAATTCTTGTTAAGGATTATCTATTAAATTTAAGTTTTTTGTCCTTTGGCAGAAGATGATCTTAATTTTTCTTTTAGTGATCTTTGAGTTTTTTCTTGTTTTCTTACAAGATCCTTATAAACAGCAATAGGAAAAAAGAAAAAACACAATCACTTAGTAGGATGCACGGCAACAACCCTGCTGATGGTCAATGGAGACAGAAAACGTTTGGTAAACAGGGGAATTTATACGAACTCTAGACCCCATTACAAAAAATCTTGTAAGAAAACAAGAAAGATCACAAAAAGAAAAATTAAGATCATCTTCAATAAAACATGCATAACTTTAATTTATGTAGACTCAATCTTAAAGTTTAAAAATTCTCCTAATATTGTCTTAGTTAAATATCAGTTTCTGTTCAATCAAAAGTTTAAACATATTTGTGCATGGTCATTCTTCTGATAGGACTATTGGGATCCATGTGCAAATACAATACTGATATCTCTGGTAAACATTTCTTTGCTAATGAAAAAAATAAAAAATAATCATGTAGTTAAAGTGATTATCATTCAGGCTGCAAAGATCACTTTGCTGAAGTAGAAAACTGATTCCATATCTTTTTATTTGTTCCCTTTTATAAAATTTAATTACTTTCTGTGGATTGTTAGGCAGCCATTTTTGTTTTAGACAAAAGTGGTCCTTATTGGAATATTATAAAATGTAAAAACTTTTTATAAAAAGGAATCAGAAATTAATCCAACTATGAATATCAGGTGGTAATAAATCCAATAAAGATTTACAATAAACAGTAGCAGTCAGTGAGTCCAGGCTAATAACAATAATCCAAAATCATGTGGAAAAAGAGAGAGAGAAAGAGAATTATATACTTTCAACAGGAAAGTTGTACAATAACTAAAGATCCCATTTTAGTGTTTAGTGATTAAACAGGTTGTCCAAAAAGTTACTGTGCACTATGGATATATAGAAATGACACAACGGCACTGAAGGCGGATGAAGGCTGCAACAGAGGATGGCTTCCAGTCGTCGTGGTTATCCATGCCATTGGAACAAGGCCATCCTTTGCAAAGAGGCTGTGTGGTGACTGCAGGTGCATCAGTCTCCCTGTGTTAAAAGACATCACGCACAGGCGTCCTCCCATAAGGATCCACACAGACCGAGACAGAGGGCAGTCATACTTGATCACGAGTGACCACCGATGATGATGATCTTGAAATTTAAATAAACTTATAAACTGTAAATCTTATTATAAAACATTTAGACAATACAATTTTGACCAATAAAAGGGTTTTATTTATTTAGACAATCACAACTTATTTTGAATGAAATGCTGGAAATACCCTCTGTTGGTATTAAGACATTATTTTCTACTGCACAACAACTTTTTGGACACCCTGGATAATTAATCTTATTTTCATTTTCTTTTCTGATTGGTTAGTTTTGTTACACTCCCAGATATAAATGGAATCATTCAAATCTCAAAAATCATACCCTATAACAGTAAACCAAAGATTGTTTTTAGAAATTAAAAGTAGGGGAAAAAAAGGGGGGGGAAGTGTCCAATTGAAAGTGGGGGGGAAAAAATTTACTCTTTGCCAAAGTATTCTCTCCCTTCCAAATACTGGCAACCCCCAACCAAGAATTTTTATTTTTAAAGAGAAGAAATAGAAGAAAAAAAAAGCAACCCAAGACCCTAAACTGCTTATGTCACAAGAAACTGCATTAAAAAGGCTTGATTTTGTTCACACACTTCCATGCAAAAGATATCTTAAAATAAAAAACATAGACATTTGTTTCTACCACTTTCTGCAAAAATACTCTTAAGAACGCAAAAAAAAAAGACTTTTTTTTTTTTTTTTTTAAATTCAGAAAAAAAAAATATATATCCCTATAATACCTTATGAATAAATTCATAAGTAAAATTAAGAAATTTATTCTAAACCTTAAATTAAGTTTTCTTATAAAATGGTAAAAGAATCTATTAGTTGGGAACAAGCGACCAAGAGAATTATGTCACTGCCTTCACCCTATAAAAGTTTTAGGAACTGGTTAAAACTCTTTCTATTATCTTAAAGATAAAACTATACCCACAATACTGTTTTCTTTAAGTTGAATTGCTGATAGCAGTAGTAGTGGTAATGTTCCATGCCTTATATGGATATGGAACCATAATGAAATTTCTGGGTATTTACTCATGCCACACAAAAAAGATTTTATTTCAACAAGGACCCCGGGGAAAATTATTGGCTTTTGGACAACATAAGAATGTATTTTTGAAAAAATAAAATGGAGGAAGTTGTCTCTCTTAGTAAATTTAGTAAGGAATTAAATATTATTATAATTGTATTGGTTTTGGAATACCTTTTTTTTATTATTTGAATGAGGAAAATAATTTACTCTTTTAGAAAAATATATCAATGAAATTAAAATTTAAAATAGGTTTTTGAATTAGTGTATATATAAATTTGTGCACCTGTTTAATTTTGGTAGACTTGTCCTTATTTCTATAATTATTTAAAAAAAAAAAAAAAATAAGTACAATTGTGTTAGAAAACAGGTTAATGCTAAGACTTGAGAAAATGTATTAGAAGAGTTCAAATCCCCGTTGAATCATTACCATTACTTTCCCTGTGTGTGTGTGTGTGTCTCTCTCTCTCTCTCTCAATAACTAAAAAAAAAAAAAAAAAAAACTTTTTCTTAAAGTTCTTGCAGGAAGTGTCTTTGCAAGAGGGGAACTTTAAAGTTAAAAACCCTAAACTTAAGTGAATAAATAACTACACATAATTTGTGTTTTTTGACTTCCATGAAACTGGAGGGAAATTCTTTTTTTTTTTTTTTTTTTTTTTAAGCCTTTTTAATTTCTCACCATCTTCCATTCGTTGGTTTAATTACCAGTTTTATATCCTTAAATTTTTAATTCTAGGAACTACACTTTGGGTGAAAAAAAAAGTTGGCAAAGAATTGCCAGTAGTCCCCAAAGTGTCATACTATTTTTCTCTAAGCTCAAATTATGTGCATTTATGAGGATAATAATAATAATGACTCAATCTTTTAATAAAACCATCATTAATGGCAGTGAATATTGTCACAGTAAATAAAATTTAGAAATATAATTGGTCAGATTTTGAAACAAAGCTAGCAAAAATTTAAGTATTCAGTTTGCGGATTAAGATTGAAATTATTAACTAATTTCAAACATATTTTGCTTGGGAAAAGTCATGCAAAAAGTTCTTATACCCAATTTTTTTCAAATGAATTACATCCACTGCTTTTACAGGCCATTAAAAGTAACTTTTTTTTTTATTGGTGTCAACACTGTCAAATAGAATTCGTATTCCTTGATACAATGGATTTATGAAAAAATTGATCTATTAATTAATTTTTGGTGTAAGTAAAATGGTTTGTTGACCGAATCTATTAATGGAAGTGTTCATTGCATAAAGACAAAAGAACAATTTGACAAGTCCTGTCCTGTCCACTGCTGTTTGTTCATGGGCTTGGTGGATATTTGTAAAACTAATACTTAACCTTTTCCACTTTCATCAATGGGGAAGTCAACGTGGTCCAGTGGATAGGCAACCGGGCTTCGAAATTTTATTCTGCGGGTTCAAATTCAAGTTGTTCCATCTACGCTGACATGTTGACTAGTACCCTTGAGAAAGGTATGGATAATCCCCATTTTCCCCCTAGCTATGGATTATTGCAAATTTTGTTATTAAAAAAACTGTTTTGATTAAAATAACGTTTATCATAGGTAATTGTTCCCAGCATTAAAATGGCCTAAAAGTTTGATATGCAATTAAAATGCGAAACCCGCAAAAAACTTTCATTAATCACAAATAATTTTTGTTACTCTAGTTTATTGTATTTTGCATAATTTTAATTTATACAATGATGCTTTCCATATTTATTAAAAAAGGTTTTGATTGTCAGAATTTGTTAGATGAGTTTGGATTATTATTAATCATATATACATATATTTATACATATACAACACACACACACACACACACACACACACACACACACATTAATCTAAGTAATAAGGTTGCTTAAAATTATAGTTAGAGTGCTCAATATCAGTGATAGAGCGTGTATATTAATTAAATGTAGACACAGTCTGCAGCCTTCAGCAAATGCCAGACTTCCTTTCGGCCTGTGGACCTTGCAGAAAGCTGTTGACTCTGTCTACGTTTAATATATATATATATATATATATATATATATATGAAACTAGCAGCAGCTGATTTATATACATTCTGAGTGATAGCCATTTGAAGACAATAGTTACCGCTGTTGAAACTTAGATTATTTAATATAAATGTGGACTGCTGTAGATTGAATCAAAAATTCAGTTCTTTGTTCAAAGAAGCCTCAAAATTTGACATAAAAGTTTCAAGAGTTTGAATAATACATTGACCGAAACATGAAGATTACATAAGCATACGAGTAGAAGTTAAAATAACTTGAATAAAAACTAAAAATATTTTATAAGGTAAAGAAGAAAAAGTTAACTTTTTTTATGGTTTGATATTAAAGTTTCTATGTTAAGACACATGGTCAGCTTTTTCTGAATAAATCACCACTCTGTTTTTGTTTTTTTTTTAGTTGTAATGAGCAGTTGAGGTTTGTTAGGCCAACACCTAGGTGGAAAAATAACTATTCTAAAATACATCCAGGTGCAGTTTGTAAGTACTGGGAAGGAGTACACCTAGGAGAGGGAAAACTCAAAGTTTGTAGTTTTATAATCATTGGCAGAAATGGTAGTGAAAGCTGCCATAGAGCACATTAAAACAATGCTTTATATCCAATCCAATAATGTTTTATCTTTGACGTTGATAAGTAACTTATTTTATGAATGCAAGGTTTAAAATTACCTCTTGGTAAACAGAAATTCCATTTTGGTAAAATAATCCAAGTATTAGTTTACCTCACTTTCTGTATAAATTCTTTGCTTCCTCATTCAAGAGATAGCTTTACTCTTGTTTCTTGATGAACAGGTTTGACAGAGTTTGTTGTCCTTCCCTTTTTAAACAATAAACAGATATTTTATATCTACTTGCTAAAAATGTCAGGTTTAGGTCAAATCGAGTATGGGTAAGCTACAGCCCTCTGGTCAGATTTGGCCTGTGGAGAATTTCAATCCAACCCACAAAGAATTTTTGAAAGTTATTATGTCATACACTGACTCTGTACTACATTAAACAATTCCATTTTTATTTTTAAAATTTTTATAGATCTTGTTAAGGGTTATTAAGGGAACTTGGTTTCACTAATTTAAGTGGATTTATAATTTATATAATTAAAACTTTTATAATTTTATGTCTGATCTCTTTTGAAAACCAAAAAATTAAATTGAATGATCATAGTTATAATTATCAGAAATTATTTTTGAAACATTTTTCAAATAATGACATAGATATTTAATTTATATCCTCTGTTTATACTCTGCAGTCTTGAAAAACAAAATTTGGCCCATATGAGAGAGAGAGAGAGAGAGAGAGAAAAAAATGGGTCTCTCATGCTTCAGTTAGATTATCTGCTCACCTTTGTAGAAAATCCTTACTGATTTCTTTTAAATAACCTATGGTTTCCTGCTCACAAAAATATAAAACTAAAACTAAAAAATTCTTTTTAATGAAATATTTTAATTAACTGTATTCTACCTAATAGTACTAAATTTAAAATAAATCATACATACCCTTACATACATTTCAGGCACACTCCTACATACACACACATAGAGTGGGTGTCTATAATATTATTTATGCCTAAAATACTTGCCTATGCAAAAGTGTATTAAATGGGGAGAAAAAAATACTTAACTTCATATTTTGTAATAATTTCCAGACATTTTAGATTGTGATGATGAATGTTACAAAGTGTAAAGATACTTTATATATTTACTGTGCACACATGCATTCATGTACATGAGAAAACAGAAAAAAAAATTATCAAAAATGAGTTTTTCTTTTTAATATTTAAAATAATGATTACTCACTAAAAACCAATGAACATAAAAAAAATAAATCAGTGCTTATTGATCGGTGGATGATGACATATAGCACAATCCACTGTATGACAAATGGAAAATAAAGTTTACTGTCCTGTCCTCAGTGTTCGAGATTAGAATAGTTTTATCTTAAAATAGATTTTTTCATTTTGAAATAGAAACTAATATAAAATGCAATTTTATTTCATAATTTCTGAACCAGGATGGATAATATTTTTACATATGGATTTACTTCTAAAAAAAAATTCTCATGAATGTTAAATCTATAAATAAATCTTTATAGTTGAGAGTAAAAAAAAAATCACCTTTTCAATAAACGCAGTTGTTGTGTTTTGCTGAAGTTGACTGACTGTTGATGGTAGGAACCATTTAACGGTTTTCTTTCCTATTTTTTCTTATAGCAGATGTGCTTTAGGGTGTGGTCATTAAGTTGTTAGCCAATTGGCTTGCCCTATACACAACATTTTTCTTCTCTTTTAGTTTTTTATAAAACTTTTTTTTGTTTTTTTTATGTCTAATGCGGTACTTTTCATAAAAGTTCAAATTTACGTATGTGGTGAGAGATTATGATGAAATTGTTTGAATATTACTATTCTATTCTTTTTTTTCTCTGGGCTTTAAACATTTAAGTGGTAAACCTTAATTCCTAAAATCTTTATAATCTCATCAATTGAATTTCTTACATTTGGTATGTAGTTTTCAAGCTATTTTTATTCAGTGATCAAAGAAAGCAACTACTTTGAAATATATCCTATGAAATATATCCTATGAAATATATTCATTGGAAATAGGTTTTTTTATATAATTTGGGACATTGAAAGGAATAAGTTTTTTTTTTTTAAATGATAACAAATATTAACAATACTAGCAATATAGCAGGTCTGAATATCTATATATCAAACTTCAAGTCTCTAGATTAATAATTACCAAAGTAGTTTGGCTTTCTGTAATTCTAAAACCTTTTTAACAATTCTTTTGATGGTAAACTATAAGATTGTGTAAAATTTTGTTTGAAATGGACTATTCTTTCTAGAAGTTGTTCCCCTCCCCCCCAAATTTTTTATCTTTTCAGAAAGAATTCTAAAACAACACCTATCCAAGAACACTACTTATAAAGTATAACTTTGTGAAGAAAATTATCCCATCCATTTAGGAGTCCATAGGGAATGTACTCTCTCTCTCTTTTTCTCTCTTTTTTTCTCTCTCTCTCTCTCTCTCTCTCTCTCAAAAAATTGTTTTTGTTTTTTTTTACTTTAAATAAGTTATGTTTTTGATTTTTACATTCATCTTAGTTTTATTTGTTTCAAGTGGGGAAAAGCCTTATTCTACTGTAGAATTAAAGCAGAAGCCATATTCTAATTGTCAATCTATGATTAATGTCTATATAGAGTTCTCCCACTCTTTCTTATGGAGACAGTCTTTAAAAGAAAAAAATTGGAGTTGACCTTGTTTTTCTCTTTTACTCAACTCTCTGTATTATTTCATTTAGTGCCCTGCTTGAAAATGCACTTTCAAGCTGATGGGTGGACAAAGAAATATAAAGAAATGCATCAGTGCATAAACAAACAAAAAGCCAGAGTTATTTTTACTTTCATTGAATAATTAAATAAAGTAATAGATCAGCTCTTTACATAAGTAAGTAGTGAAACCAGGTTTTCACAGTATGTGCTATTGTGCTGGGCAATATGCTTAATTTTCATTACATCTTTAAAGAAATTTGTTTTTAAAAAATAAAACTTACAATTCTAATTATTAGTGATATTAGATAATCCTTTGGATCCTAGGGGAAAAGATATATATTTATCAAAATTACCAATTGGCCAATCAGAGCTAATCTATTAGAAGACAACGAGAAGCTGAAATATCATCCGTCCCATCTTTTTTGCTACTTCCCGAGGCTGATATATCGGCCTTCCATGATCCAAAGAATTAATTACTGTTTATTTTAAAGGATTGTGCAAAAGCACATACTATGGTGGGCATTATTATTATTATTATTATTAATTTTTTTCTTTTTTAATGAAATAAAATCTTTTTATTTGTAAAAATTGTATTAGTTAAATAATACACAACTCAAAGAAATTTAAAGTTTCTATTTTTTTTTACTCTTTTTTTTATTTTTATTTATAGATTCACAAATTTTTTTAAGGTATTGTACTAGTAAAGAAAAATTGATTGATAAGCCAAACCATTATAAAAATAAAAAAAAGTTGTATTCTAAATGTTTTATAGGGAGCATTTCTGATGTGCTGTATAATTTATTATATTTCTTGGGTAGCACCAACCCAAGTTTGGCACAAGGCCATTTTTACGTGCCCTTACCCAGGCTTTTTACATTCAGTGTTACCTTCACCTAGATGAGCTGCTCTCCTTAGATAACGAGCCCCATCTGCCCGAGACAGCTAAAGGTGAATGTAATGGTTTTGAGTGGGATTTGAACTCAAGTAATATGATTCCAGAGCCCGGGCTTTTACCAATGCTCCTAATTTATGTCTATATTTAAATAGTTAGCATAATTTGTTTAAAAGAGTTTATCTTTGAATTATTTAAATGACACAATTCAATTACATATTTTTTTCTAGTTTATTATTATTTTAATGGCTTAAAAATAGCCTTGTGCCAAACTTGGGGGTGCTCACCAAGTAAATATCATAATGTCATATGGAATTATTTCCTTCATTTGTCAATTTGGATAAATATTGCAAATGATTTATAGGAATATTGAGTCCTTGACTTTTGATCTGTGGCTTTTTATTTGACCTTGACTTAATTGAGCTTACAAGATCAATTTTATCAGTCTGTTTATGTGATCAATCTGATTTCTGATAATGGTCAGCAATTGATTGAAGTAGATGGTTCTTCAGAAAAGAGAGAAAGGCTTGTCAGTTTTTACCTAAGTACTGGCCAACCTTTGAAAGAATAACTTACTGGACTAAATCAAATTTTGATTCCTGATCACTATATATTCATATGTATTTCTGATTTACACTCTTTATACAAACATAGACTTCTAAAACAATTCTATAAAAAAAATGATGATAATAACAAACTCTCAAATCAAAAACAAATTTGCAATAAATGATCCAAAACTGTTTATTAAATGAAAAACAAAACAAACATAAAATTGCACACTCAAAAATTTATTTATTGTGTGTGTATGTGTGTGGAGAGTGTTGTTAAAATTCTATGTATAAAAATGGTTTTAAAAGACACTTTCAAGCATATTTCTAATAAATCTTTCAAAAGTTAACCATATGTACCATATAAATATTCAGCAGAATCACAAATTTACTTTTGAGGAGATTTAACATTTGAATTATTCATTATCCTCTTTGTATTTAATCTGTGTAAAAAAGCAAAAAGTTATTCTTGTAAAGGTGAAAGGCTTCTTGTCATATTCTATAAAAGTCTGAATTAATAAAAATAAAGCAAATCTACTTTTTGAAATAGGTCACTTTGATTGTTTGTTGCAAGGTAGAGTTTATGGTTGTATTGATTTCTAATTGATTGCTTTTTTTGTGTGATAGATATTAATCAGTCAGTAGAAAAGCTATGTACATTTACCCCTAAAAACCCGAATAGTATTAGAAGTGTACAAAACAAAAATTGCTACTGTATGTATTGTGAAGGTTTAAGGGAATTAATAAAATTAAAATTAAATTTCCAATTTAGTTTTTGTGCTATTTCCAGTGTAATGCACTTAGAGTAATTTATTCCACATTTTAGTTTATAAGCTCTCTGGAAACTCACCTTCACTAACACCAATCAAACTGCAATATTCAAATTACAATCTGAAAACAAAAACAAATAAAACCTTAATAACCAAACAATCTCTTCAGAATTAAATAACCCAAGAGGGTTGATAATGTTGGTAAAATAAACCAATCCGGCAATCAATCAATTGGTAAGCTTTTCATATTTGGTTGCAATTGTAAAAATTAGGGATTTTATTCAATTGTCATTAATAGATTAAAGATAAATAAGTATATTAAAAAGAAAATAGGCATGACTTGATAAAATTATGTTAAACAGTTATTTTGTTGGGAAATAAGATTAAACTGGCAAACATGTTAAATTGATTTTAGATGGATGTTGTGGGTGTTTTGCAGGGATGTTGTGAAGTTATTTCAAACCTTGATTGTTTAATACAAAAAAAAGTTATATACAGAGGTTGGACTAATTTTTGTTTTTTTGTGACTAAGTGCTACTAGAAATCATATGTATGTGAGGATATACAAACATCTTGATCTGCATCAAACAAAAAAATCCATAAGCAAATTATTCTGTTTAAAAAGTTTCATTATTTTTATTAACAGTAATTTAATTCTGTGTTACTTGCATATAGTACAATACAAATTAGACGAATTACCTCCCTTCAATATTTATAAATATTTTTGTGGAAGTTATTTTTATTATTTGAACTATTGTTCAAATTAATATAAATGTGCATGAAATTCATGTAAAAATCATTGTTCCATCACAAAAACTATTGACAGTGTGTATTGTAGACATTAATTTTCGTGGGTGTTAAATATGCCCTTCCTCATTTCTTGAAATTACTTTCCTATGTCATTGTTAACAAAAATTTTTTTCAAGATTGGCAGTTGTGTAATTCAAATACATTTGTACAAATACAGGGTGTCTGTAAAGTTACTGTGCATTATGGGTAAATATAAATTAAATAAATAAACAGTAAATTTTATTATAAAACATTTAACTAATACAATTTTCACTAATAAAAAGATTTTAATTATTTCTGATATCACAGCTTATCTTAAAGAAAATGCTGGAAATATCCTCCATTGGTATAAAACATTATTTTTGGACATCTTGTAGTCATTTTCATAAGATTATTGTTTGAACCCTATGTTTAGTATTTTATAAACAAATTGAGAGGCAGCCGACATGGCCCAGTGGATAGGCAGTTTTTTTTTTTTCTTTTTACTGTATATATTTTGTTTTTAGTCTCACATTACTGAATCTTGTGTTTTCAGCGGATGAGCCGGCTTAACCTGCAGAGGTCAGTTTGCTGATACACACTCACATTAAGATTATGTTTGTAACTTTTTTAATCTGAAGTAAATTTTTCATTGATTGTATCAATTCACCAATTTTATTTTTTTTCTAAATGTAATTTCAGGTACAACCGTAAAGATCGTGAATTAGCAAGTGCTCAGAAAAAGCTAACTGAACTTGAAGCACTGGTAAATGATCTTCAGGCAAAACTTTCTGATGCAGAGAATACAAAGAAATATCTTGAGAGCCAAAATGCCGTAAGTTTGCTTTTGAATAATAATTGGAATTCTACAAAAATTTTAAATGTTTTGATGTAGAATTCCTAAAAAGTAAAAACTTACTAAATAGGTCATCTTGTCATTTGGTGGTGGGGGAATCAATTCTAAACACTGTATAAACAGTAATATTATATTTACTTGGTGAGCATCAACACAAGTTTGGCACGAGGCCACTTTTATGTGCTCTTACCCAGGCTTTTTACATTCGGTGTTACCCTTCACCTAGATGAGTTTCTCTCAGAGTTAACAAGCCCTATCTGTCCGAAGCAGTTAAAAGTGAATGCAATCGTTTTGGCTGGGATTTGAACTCTCGTACTACGATTCCAAAGCCCGAGCTCTTACCAATGCTCCAACTTCGCTGGCCATGTATAAAGCAGTGATATGTAACGTTTTAAAAAATAATTGTACATTATATTTACTTGGTGGAGCACTAACCCAAATTAGACACCAGGCTATTTTTATGTGCTCTAAAAAATAATGGTATATAAAATCATAAATTTTTCCCCAAATGGTATTTGGTTGTGTTGTTATTACAATCTTTATCCACAAATTGGATGCTGACATTTTGGCTATATTGATATTTGATATTTTATTTTACTAGAAATTCTGAGGATGATTTAAAAAATTTTTATTTTCTTTCTTCAGACCCTGCAAACGGATCTTGCGACCTTGGAACGTCAACTTGCTACTGCTCGAAAGCAATTGGAAGAGGAGACTCTGCTTAGAGTCGATCTGGAGAACCGTTTACAAAGTTTGAAAGAGGATATGGCGTTCAAGTCACAAGTTTTTGAGCAGGTAAACATTTTTTTATTAAAATTAATGTCTTGAAAAATAGAAATTATAAACCTGAATTGTTTCTAATTCTGTTACGGATATACAAAATAATGCATTCAAATTTGCAACTCCATTGGTAGAACAAGTTTGGTAATTAATAAAAGGCCACATAATCATGCGAACACTTTGTAGGTTCCTCCTGGGTAGCTGTGGCTATGCATTATCTACACAATCCACACACACACGCACACACAAGGCTTACTCATTTTTGTATATTGAAAAAGAAGCCCCCTCCTATTATATATGTGGAAAAACTAGATGTTGTGGAACACATCTTGATAAAGTGCTTGATATTCAAACATTGGTGTGTGTGTGTGAATAAAAAGAAAAAAACTGTTCAATAGAGTGGAGCCTAGAAATACACCGAAATTTTTCAAAGGGAACTAATAACAAAATCAAATACTCTAATAACAATTGAAAATATGATTGGAACCAATTGATATTCACTTTAAACAGGTTTTCATTGAGGAGAAAGAAAAAGATTTCTGGCCTTGAATGAATCTTTAGAGGTTGATAGGGTGTTAAATAAAATATCTATATGGAGTGTGTGTGTGTG
>JAUZSX010046152.1:0-20195 GCA_034780655.1 Idiosepius hallami
TTACACTATATTTTGTCAATTTTTAAACAATAAAGTCTTTTTATAATCAGCCATTGCTTATAGAAACCCGGGCAACGACGGGTTAATATGCTAGTATAAAGATAAAATATTCTAACTTTTGATCTTTATGTTAAAAAATGGAGAAAATGATATTTGTTAAAACCCAAGTAAAATTCAAAAAGGTTTTTTAAAATAAGTAAAACTAAATTTCTAAACTCAGTTAAGTCAACTTTGAAGACATTCTAGGATTTTTCTAAGAATATTTCTGTTACTTTTTCTTTTATTAATTTACTGACTATTTTTCTTTAAAATCTTTTTTATATTTTTTTCTAGTGCCAACGTAAAGCTGAAGCCCAGCAATTACTTTTGCAGCAACAGCAGCAGCAACAATTGCAGCAGCAACAACTGCAGCAGCAGCAACAGCAGCAACAACAGGCTAACCCAGCAACACAACAAGCTAAAATTTGGGCCAATAATGCGTAAGCTTAATTAACCTTTATTTATCAAACCTTCTCTCTTTCCACCTTTCTGCATATTTTTGGCCTTAAAATATAATTTGGCTAAATCCACTTAAGCCAGTGGGTAGACAGTTGGACTTCAGAATCACAATAAGTGAACTTGAAATCTTAATCCTTCTATTTGCATACTTATTTGGTCCAAAACCCATAAAATAAATACCATTCTGGCATTAAATAATCCCAAAGTGGTTGATATGCCATTAAATCCCAAATCAAATCAAAGTTTTACGCATCTCTTGTCCTTTGAAATCAGCATTTGTTCTAGCACGAGTATTGAGCCTCTGGTTGTGCATTTGTTCTTTCAGTAATGTAACGGCTGTTGACATTTGCATTGTTATACATTTTTTACAAATACTTAGGTATTCATTTCAGATAGTAGGCAAACCTACCAAGGCAAGCACTCTTTTAACGAATTATAATCAGAAAGTGGAGGCATTTGCAAAAGTGGTTTCAAATGCTCAGGTTCACATTGAATAGTTCTGTTATTAATTTGGTATCAACCACTTCAATAGAATAAAAATGTGAAAACTTTAATTCTTTTTTTTTCTTTTTTTTTTTTTCCTGGTTTATTTCAAGGTTGTATGTCAAGGCAGGAAATGCTCCAAATTGACATGCTCCTTCTGGGTTTTACTGGAAATAGTTATATTATCTATATATATGAAAAAAATTAATTTTGGACTATATGGTAAATCTATGAAAATAGAATCAAAGATAAATGCAAAAGAATATTTTTCTTATTCTTCATAAAATAAATGACTAATTAGCAATATAAATCTGTGACAATTCATGCTTCAAGTTTTCCCTCCCTTTTTTCTCTCTATTTGTTTAATATTCATTAAAGATTTATTAATAATATGTTTTTCAGAATTGCTTATCCCAAATCAACTGCCAAATCTTTGCTTGAAATTCAACAAGAACAAGCAAAACAGTTGGAAGAAGAGAAAAAGAAAAAACCTAACCAACCCCAACCTCAACAAACCGCTGCAAAAGTATGACATTCATTTTCTTTTTTTTTATTTTCCAAAATAAAAATTAGAGCATTTGTGGATACAATGAAGTTTCATTATTGGATCTATAATTTATAAAATATAATTTCCCTAATTTATTTCAATTTTCTTAAAGTAATTTCAATTTATTAACTTTAAGACGTCATAACAGGAGCATATGATAAAATATTTTTTGCCATTTATATCAAATCAATCCATCCAAGAATGAGTATCTTCCTTTTCACTAAGTTTTTTTGATTTTGGTTCGAGTAGTTTCTAAAAAAAATTTTAGAAAAAGTAGGAATTTGTTTTTAACATTTGTTTTTGTGTTTTAGGTGTCTCAGCCGCTGTCAACAGTTGCATGGGGCCGTACATCTCCTGTCTTATCAACATCTCCTCCTTCTGGCTGGGGCTATGATTATCCATGGCAAGGTCAAGGAACAGGAAATAATAGTAGTAGCAGCAAATCAAATTCCAACTCTTCTTACATGTGGGAAGTTCAGAAGAATAATAAAAAACAATCTGCCGCAACCTCCTCCACATCATCATCATCTTCTCCTACAAAGAACAGCACCACTACACTGTAAATAATTTTACTTTTTCTATTTAATCTTCAATCTAATAATTAGGCCAGAATGTAATGTGACAAATGACAAGGATGATAATGGGATAAAATATTTTCTGCTCAACTGGAAAAGTAAAATGAAGTACTAATGAAAATGAAATTATAAATAATCATATATTTTTGTTTGTAATAAAATACAAACTTGGTAAATTGAAAATCAATAAGTCACTTATGTCCAGCCAATGCTCTACAGACAAATTTAACTTAATTTGACCTTTGACAACTAAATATTTTTGTTTACTAACGAAATAGAAAAGTTACTAGCCAAACCTGGCTAAGTTCTGCAATAATTCTAGTATACCATACAATTCAACACCCAACTAACAAAATCAATTTTTCTGCAAACTATATTTTCTTTAAAAAACATACTTGTCTCTTAGCTTAAATGACCTAAAAAAATTATAAAAGATTTTGTCCAATAAAGAGCACTCTAATCTGAAAATATCCACTTATTAGTAAATTCATGATTTCTCCATATGTTGTTACTGTTTAAACACTTATCTTTTTTAACAAAAAATGATTTCTTTATTTCGTATATTTTTTAGTGATTCTAACAGTTTCCCAAGTTTGAATGCTGCCTTCTCTCAAAACACTAAATCTAAATCATCCAAGAACAAAAATAATACGGTAAGATACAACAAAATCAAATAATTTGAAAAAAAGAAAAATATTTTTTTGTTCTAATCAGGATGATGTAATTTATTTGTTGTTTTTGTTTAACAGATATCAACTTTTTGGTCCTCAATTTATCAGAGAGGGTCCATTGTTTTCAGTGGCGTAGTTCGTCCAGACTTTTGCCAAATAACCGTCCATTCATTTTTTTAAAAATTTTACCACAAGTTGTTTTTTTCCACACAGTTTTTTTAAAATAATCCAATGTACACTATTTAATCCATAGCTGGAGGGAATGTGGGGAATCATACCTTTCATAAGAGTATTAGTCTATTGTTATAAAACAAATACATATATCATGCAATTTACAGATACACATAGGTGCGTTAAAAATTAAAATAATATTTCTCCTTTTTTTACTAATTTAGATATTCTGCGTCCAAAACCTATTCAAGCCACTTTTGGATGCCATTCATTCATTTTAAAATGACAACATAGCTAAGCTAGGGAAGTTCACAGTTCAGACAATGAGCAACTAGAACTCAACAATGACGTCGTCTTCACCTCCGCCTCCTTTAACACATAAGATCTTGTTATACCAAGAATAAAAACATATATTTCAATTAATTCATTTGTATTCTTGTCTTTTTAAGGGCCCCTTTTTTTTTATCAGGCAATTTTTATGTTACTGTTGTAATTAGGAAAAATGTAAATACAATTAATTTTAACACAATTCTACTTTTTTATTGCAGTGTCATATATGTTCAAGTTTTATTTTTTAATTTGAATACAATGCTGAAAACTAATTCTAAAACTCTTTTTATATTATTTCTCATTTTGTTGTTAGGATGGTGTGTTGAAGTTGTTTCAATCATCCAACGATGAATTTGTTCTTTGGTCTGAATCTATGCTTAAGAACATTCATGTTCCTGTGGATGGTAAGTAAGAAAGGAATAAAAGTTTCATTTCTTATTTTTAGTGTTAGTTTTTGTATACAAAAATTTGTTAAATGAGTTTAGGAAAAAATTAAATATTTTTTCTGCACAAATTCATTCTTTGTCAACTTCCTATTTTACCAATGTTCTGAGGTTGTCCTAAAAGTTTATAAACACTTGGTGGTCTTTATTTTGAAAAATACATTTGTTTTATTACTTAGCGAGTAAATTTTAAAAAAATTTTGCAAACTTTTGAGACAGCCTAATATTGTTTAGGAGCCATAATGCTACAGGTCCAAACCACTATATTTGTAATTCTAGGACCTACACTTTTTCTTTTATCCTATCAAATACCATTATTCCTCTAGTCAACACTATTTTTCACCATGTGTAGATGTTGCACATTTGTTAAAATTTAATAGTAACAATGCTAGGTTTAATAAAACCATGGTTGATGGTAGTGGAGATTGTTGCAGTAAATAAAAAACTGAATTGTTATGGGCTAGATTTTGCGACAAAGCTAGCCAAAATTTCAAAATCTTATTGAAATAAACCAAATTTTACTTGGGAAACGTGAAGGTAAATTTTTCATACTGTTTTATCAAAAAGAATTTTAAAAGTCTACACCCACAGCTTTTACAGTCTATTTAAAGTCATTTTATTTTCTGGAAACAACACAGCCTTTAACAGTAAATGGTTCTTTAAAAAAATGAAAGATGAATATGTAACTTTAACAAGTCCATTAATAAATGTAAGGCTTTCATTTACATTTTTTATTGATCTAAAAATTCAATTAGACACTAATACATTTATTACCAATATCCTCCAACCAATTTATTTACCGATTGTGTTAGATCTTATTTACTTACTAGGGTTAAGATGTTGTACATCAATCCAAATTCTGATCTGTCAATATTTCATCATTTGATGATTTTAAAAATGTAAAACAAAAATAAGATAAGAAATTAACCAAACAAGAAACCAAACAAATTTTTTTTTTTTTTTTGTGAAGTTTAAAATAGAATTTTTTACTTTGTTTTTCAGTTCCCACCTTTGTGGCCTTTCTCCAAGATGTCGAATCTCAGCAAGAGGTAATTTTTGTTTTTTAATCTTCTTTTTTATTATTTTGTTTTTTTTTTCACCCCAAATTAAGTGTTTAATGTTTGTTTTAATTTTTTCTAAAGGTTCGTGAATATGTGCGTTCCTACTTGGGAGAGAGTAAAGCTGCTGCCGAATTTGCTCGGCAATTTATTGAGAAACGAAATACCCTGAAGAAAAGTGGGCATCAGACAAAGCCGACAACAACCAGCAAGAAAAACCAACCACCACAAGAAGAGGTAAGAATAAGGTGCTAGTTAAGGGTCAGCCTAGGAAGATTTTTGCTTTATTTAAAAGCTCATGGGGTAAGGTGCTGTCTTTCTAAAGATTTATTGAACAGTACCAACCCAAACAAAATCCTACAATTCTTGAAAGAAACTAGACTTTATACAAAAATTAAACTTTTTTTCCTATAAACAAAAGCATTAACTAATTAAACCTCATAATTGACCAATTAATATTTTTATACAAAAATCTCCCTTTACATAAGTTAAAGAATGCTTGAATAAAATAACTATCCTCGTCATTGAATGCTGGAAAAGATTGACAAAGAAATCAATCTCTACATAAACAAAAATCATCCATGGCTTAAACAATATAGCTTCACTAATTAAGTAAATTAGGTAAATTCAAACATCTCAATTAGTGTTTTTTTTATATAGAGTTGATATTTGAAAACAATTAAGTTTGTATACTTCTAAAGAAATTTGCTTTTTTCAAGAAAGTAAAGCTATGAAGGTTTTCATCTTATTCTTTTTGTATTTTCTAGTACTAATCTAAAAAAAAAAATTTTAGAAATAAAATTACTTATTGTAATTTACCAAATTTAGTTAAAATTAGTGTTAAAAAAATTAAATGGTTGGTCAAAAATATATTACAATATTTTATATAATTTATAGTGACTTAATGAGTCCTAAGGAAATGATAATTATATGAATTAAAATTGATTTTTCTGATCTATTAACGTTCTAAATGTTTAAGTTTTTAAGGAATTTTCTTTTGAACAAATAATTAGTTTATATCAAGGGTTATTTATATTCATAATGAATATCTAAGTATTAATTTGTCTGTCCAGTGGCACAAAATGTAACTGAAGAACAAATTCCCTCCCTTTATTATTCACTCTAATACTGTCAAATCGCATTGGAGACACCAAAGTTAAGCAATATAGAGTCTGTTCAGTACTGAGTGACTACTTATAAATATTAGGTACTATACTGGTCCTCCAGGTTGTAGGTTAGAATGTAAAAAAAGAGAAAGTTACAGAAACTGCAACCAACAGCAAATGTTGTTGTAGCCCTATGTTCCTCAGTGTGGAATCAAAAAAGGCTTGAACAAAAAACAATTATTCACTCTGAGTGATGCTTCATTGTAATTCTATTTTTTGTAATAAGCAATACAAGCTTCTTTTTTTTTTCATTTATTCACAATCTGATCAAAAATATGACACTGTTTTTTTAATTGAATGACAACCTCATTGTAAATTGTTTGCTTATGTGATTTTCTTTTTAATTTTCAACACCAGTTCTGCTTGTAGATTTATTTTATTTTTGAATTTAATTTCAGGAAAGTATTTGGGGTCCTGTCCGTAACAATGTCATCAGTGAGAATTCAACAACCACCAGTCGCAACAATCGCAACAATGTAAATGACTCTAGCATGCCTAATAAGCAGCAGGAGCAGCAGTTGTCTGGAGGAGGCGGTGGCGGCAGTAGCAGCAACAATAACAACAATACAATCAGTGAAAAAAGTAGCGGCAGCAGCAAGGGCAGTAAGAAAAAGAAGAGAATGCAAAAGCTGGATACTAGTGTATTGGGCTTTACCGTCCATGCTGCCTCAGATCGTTTCAATGTTGGATCAATCGATTCCGTCACTACCCTAAACAAGTGAAAATTGTGTGGTAGAGGATGAAATAAGGAAAAAGAGAGTTGGTCGGTGGGGGTCCGGGAGATTTAGGGACAGCCCTCCCCGCGCCTTGGTTTCTCGAAACTCCCACCCTTAATTTCTCTCTATTTTTCCATTCCTTTTCCCCCAATCTCACAAGTTAAACACACACACACACACATACACAGCCAGCCTGATTTCTTCTTTACCACTGATGATGATGATGATGATGATGATTCTTCTTGTGCAATGGTCCCTCTTGTTCTTTCTCTCTCTACTACTGAAATGAGAAAGAGAGAATAAAATATTCTTTTTCTCTTTGCTGTGTAAAAGGAGGGGGTGTTAAACAAATCAGCTTCTCCTTCTCTTCACAGCAAGATTTGACTGAAATCACCAAAATGCAGCAAAGAATGTCTTTTTTATTAACTTTGAGCTGAGCCGTTGGAAATGAAATCACAAAATAAAAGACATGCCCGCCCCCCTCACCTTCTGACAAAGGTGATCAAAAAAAAAAATTGTTGTTACAATGGAACCAATATTTTCTTTTCTTCCCTCCCACCCCCTCTTTTTTTTCACTTTGCATCTTACAACAAAAAGAAAATTAGAATTGTAATTTTTTGCATAAATTGGCTGTGATATTAACTGACAAAAAAAAAAAAAATGGTAACAAAACTCATCCCAACTTTGGGAAAAAAATTGTAAAGTTTATTGAGTAAAAAAAACAAACAAACCGAAACTTTTTACTTCCTTCCCCCCTCCCTTTAACAACAAAGACATCCCTCCCTCCCCCCAGGGATGAAAGAGGGGGAGAGGAGGGATGATGTTCCAGTGAATAAAAAAAAAAAAAAAAAAAGTCTGCTGAGGTCTCGAAATCCCATTTCATTAAAATCTGGGTGGGGATGGGACTCTTCCTTTCCCCCACTCTCTCATTACCTCTTAGGAACAAATACATTTCTCTCCCCCTCTTTATTTCTTGCTTTAAAAGTAAGAAAAGGTCAACCCATTGCCCCCAGCCTGTTCCCCAAAACCACATTAAGGGATGGGACAGACACTGCTGACTCAGTTTCCACAACATTTTGGTCAGAAGAATTTAAAAAAAAAACAAAAAAAAACTCAGTGTTTATTAGAGAAATACATAAAATTTATTTCAGAATACAATTGCCTTTTTTTTTCTTTTTTTCTCTTTTTATATAAATCCTTCTAAATTGAGTTCAAGAGCTGAGCAGGGTAGATTTAAATCAAATTTTGAAATGACATCTGGATGCAAAATGCCAAACTTTCCAATGCCTTTATCTTTGACAACAATCTCAGCACAACGTAATGGGAAGAAAGTATCATCTGGAAAAAAAAATTAAAATAAATAAAAACTCAAAAAGTAAAAACCAAATTAGAAATGAGATTGATTTGTTTTGTTTTACGGCATGTCAACCTTTTGGGTCATTTGATTCCTAGGATAGTTATTTTAATCAAGCATTTTTTAAATTTGTTTTATGATTTGTAAGGGGATTTTTCTTTTAGATAAAAAAAAAACAAACTAGTAGATTAACCTAGCAAAGGTCAATCATCAGCAACTCCAATTTTGACCCTTTAGCAGTTATTTTTCTGGCTCAAAGAAAAAAAGTTTCCCCCAGGTCCAAGTATCCTATATTTAAAATTTCAAGTGTTTGACGGAAAGGTCAAATCTTATATAAATTTCCAATACCCATTATATCAAATTTTAAATGTTTAGACTGAAATTAGCAAAAGTCAAAATATTCTAAATAAGTCCGATTGTTCAACTCCTACCAACAAAATTTCAGATCTTGAATCTGTGCACCAAAAATCGACAAATTTGGTTGGGAATTTTACAGATATAGAGTAAGCCTTAGTGAGGTTTAACTAGTAAGAATTGTAAGATTTTGTTTGGGCTTGTATTGTAGAATTAATCTTTCAGGTTATTAGATTGTTAGTTTTTTTTATCTTGTTGATATGATGGTTTGTAATTTCAATTAATTTAGTTTTTTTTTTACCTTGGCATGGTCTAATGAAATATCCTGTTTCATCTTTGGATGGATGAATGTCCAAAAGTTGCATGATTCTATCAAGCAATCCATGGATGACTTCAAAACCAGAATTTTTATTGTAGAATATGGCACAAAGTTGTCGTTGATTCCTTGCCCCAACATCTGTAAAAATAAAATCGAGTTTTTTTTTGTTTCTGATAATTGCTTTAGTTCAAGACTGAATTAATGAAACTGAAAAATATTTGATAAATAGCTGACCTTTTTTTGGATCCAACACCACAACATCAGAAATTTCAAACAATTTGAGTGGTAAAGACATATTTTTATTATTAGATAAGGTTTTTAACAATCCAGGTAAAAGTGTTGTGCGAGCAACCTGAAAAAAAAAAAAATTTTTTTCATGCAATGTTTAAATCTATATTTTACAAATTTAGTAAAAAATTGTACAACTTTTTTTTTTTTTTTTTTTTCAATTTTTAAAATAATTTTAGTTAATTAAAAAAGAAAGTTTAAGAAATGATTTTTTAGATAAAAAAAATATATATATATACAGATAATCATTAAAATCGAGTAAAAAGCCAATTTTTAAGGGAATTTTGTAAAATTGTGTTTCAAACATTTTTTACGGAGAAAAACTGCCTGGAATCAAAAAAATTTACAAGAGATTTTTCCTGAATCATTTATCTTTATTTTGCACTAAAGGCCTTTATCCTTTTCAGCACATGTTTAAAAAAAAAATGCAATTTAATGTGGAAACTCCTAGTGTATAACCTACCTGAAATTCAGGGGTTTTTGGATTGGTAATATGAACTGCTGGAAGATCATCAATGTTTTTTCGTAGTTTTGAACCAATATCATCTCTTGAACACTTTAAAAAAAAAATTAAATGGTTAATTATGAATGAGTTTGCTAAAAAGATTAAACAAATGAATTTAGTATGAATTAAAAATGAGTTTGCTAAAAATACTAAATAAATGTCAATTACTCACCAATGCAAAAGTAAGAACTTCAGAAAATCCTGCAGCTGCAATGTTAATCCTAAGTAAATCTCCTAAACGATTTATTGGTACCTGGAATAAAAGAAAAATAACTGTTTTTCTATTCTCATAGTGGGTTTAACAGACTCTTGCAAAATATTAAAGATAACCGTCTTACTTGGGAGGCAACTGTATATATGTCAGGAATAGTTTGGTTAATATTATCATAACCATATGCAATGGCAACATCTTCAATTACATCACATGCATGAATCACATCTAAACTGACCGTCAAGGAAATTGAGATTAATAGTAAAATTCAATTTGCATTTATATAGTTAGCCTTTAAAAAAAAAAAAAAAAACGTAATCACAATTTAAGAATTAATCACGTGGTTATTTGGGCAAGTAACATAGAAATGTTTGTTTATTTATTTCAAAAATATTTCACCATAGTTAACCCTTTAGACCCCCAAAGGGCTGATATATCGGCCCTGAGAACATAAGGCAAAAAAAGACATACCAATAGTATATATTTTCCTCTAATATAATAAGTCTGATTGACTACTTGTTAATTTTGGTAAATTAGAGCCGAAAGGTTTAATATTAATAATTCTAGGAGTATTTGTCGGACAATTGTCTTCATTTTTATTTTCATATTTATTTTTTTTCTTCATGATGTTTCGACCGGGTGGAAATTCAGTCTTCATCGGGTGTAAATGAGTTCATTAATTTTTAATCATACCTCATCTCCAGGATTACGAAAAACAATTGTTTATATTAAGCTTTTACTTAAAAAAAATAAATGTTATTGTTTACTTGTGTCATTCACTAGAATAATCATGAGGAAGTTTTTTTTTTGGTCCCTTTTAGTTGGTTGGAGAGTACTTCAATCCCCCTAACTACAAACCTGGTAGAAGAAACAAAAAGAAAAATGATGAGAAAGGATATCAGTTCTGGTTGGTGGGACTTCAACCAACAGTTTATTACCATCTTCACTGACTTGGCTTTTCAAACACATTTTGGTTAAAAGAGTGGCCAAAACCTCTGCATCTTCTCTGCAAAGAACAAAAAAAAGAAGTCACTCACCAATACATGTAAAACTATTTCATCTCAGTAGAAATTTTTATCTTCCACCCACAATATATATATATATATATATATATATATATATCTATAAAATAAAAGATAAAATCCAAATCAGGAAAATAGCTTTTACTAAAAGCAATCGAAAACTGATAATTTAGAAATTGAAAATTAAATGGCAGTTGGATCATATGACAAATAAATTATTGAAAAATTCAAATAAAAAAACATTGTTTCATGTCATGCATCATGACACTTTATTTTGAATATATATTAAACAGATTTATTGAGATAATTAACAGTTATTTCTTTGTGATAGGAAAAACAAATTGAATTAAATAGACTACATTAATTGAAGACACATGACATTTTGGAGGAAAATTAAAAGCAGTACTAAATTTGGACATTTAGGTATGTAATTTCTTAGGGGTGTACTCACTTTTGTTGCCTGAGATTTATCTTTTAATGGCTAAATTTTGAGGAAAAAATAAATTTAATTATAGTTTTTATTTAATTTTTGAGATGAGGCATCATAATTTAGGTATTAACTTTATGATTCGGACTTTTGTCCTCATCTTAGTAGGTATTTTTTGATGTTACTACACAACGTTTCGGCCTTCTCCCTCAGGCCGTCTGCAGGTGTTTCTTAACCGTAACCCCAGATAGTGATGCTGGCTCTCTCGTCACTGAATCCTCAGTAATCACTGTCTTCCGCAGTTGTTGTCTATCGAACCACATTTTTTGTGACTAAGTAAATCCCTCTGGCCGACTTGGGTAGGAATTGAAACATCAAAAAATACCTACTAAGATGAGGACATAAGTCCAAATAATAAAGTTAATACCTAAATTACGATGCCCCATCCCAAAAATAAAATAAAAACTATAATTGAAAAATTCAGTGCGGACCTGATTAGAAAAACAAATAATTTGATTTATAAGACCAACATATCCAACCATCATCACCCTTCGGGGCCCGTGGCGCAACAGTTAGAGGCGTTTGGGGTCTCTTCGGTTCTAGAGGAGCATTGTCAGAAGATAGCGGTTTCAATTCCTAGCCAAGTCGGCCAGAGGGATTTACTTGGTCATAAAAAATGTGGTTCGATAGACAACAACTACGGGAGGCAGGGATTACTGAGGATTCGGTGACGAGAGAGCCAGCATCACTATCTGGGGTTACGGTTAAGAAACACCTGAAGACGGCCTGAGGGAGACTAGGCCGAAATGTAGTACCTACTAAGTACCTACTAGTACCTACTAAGATGAGGACAAAAGTCCGAATAATAAAGTTAATACCTAAAATAAATTTAGTTATATATTGAACAGACAGATTACATTTCATTGTGTCACTGTTTTCCCATGAAAAATTATACTTAAATATCTGAAGAAATGTAAGGAGTGTACTCAGTTTAGCGATACACTGAATTTCACAGTGCAACTGGCCAAATCTGGATAATTCAATACTTACTGAACCACAAACCAATGACATAAAAATACAGAAAGTGTACTACAATTAATTCTTATCAAGAAACAGTTAAATTCATACAATTAAAATGTGTGTGTGGGGAGGGATTTTCATTTTAAAATATTTTGAGGCTAAAAAAAAGTCACTAACCTTATTCCAACTTTTTTATTTATAGTTTCAACAGAAATTTCTTCAGTTCGAGTTGTGAGTTCCTAAAAAAAAAAGTATTGTTTTTTTATTAATTGACATATAAATATTTAAATATAAACCTCCGAAATAATAATAATAATTGATACTCACTGGATAAAAGATGCTGCTTTGATCTGGTTGGACAACCTCAACAGTTTCAATTCTGAAATAGAGTTTAATAAATATTATCAATCATCAAAAGAAACAAAAAATGTTAGCATTTGTTTTAATTTTGACAAATAAAACCCTTTTAATAAGATTTATAGTGTGTGTGTGCGCGTGTTTTTTTTTGTTGAGGGAAATATATGATAAACACCAACCAGTCTTCTAATCAGAATCAATACCGTACCAAATTGATGTCAGTCCGAGAATCTAACTACTTGGGTCATCAGTTAACCTGCTGTTACAGACATGGATTTTACTGCTGAAGTCATTAAAAAGTGCCTAACTCATCTCTTTGCGAAACGAGAGAGGGGCTTTTACCTAATGTTATGATAATGACAGCAAGCATACAACCACGACTTTGAAAGTGTGACCAAATTCTTTAAACATATAAGCAAAAAAGCTGAGTGACTGTTCAAACTAATCAGTAACTGATGAAGTAATAAAACTGCTTTTTTTTTTTTTACAATAGAGTTCAATTTGATTAACTTGTCCACATTCATAACCAAACAATCTGGGATTGATCTGATAATAAACTTGAAAATTAAAGTAAAACCCAACTTACTGAAATGGTTGTTCACAATATTGGCTGAACATTGTGACAATTGTATCAAGAACAGCCTTTGCCTTTGTTAAATCCTTTGCTGTGCATTCAATGAAAACATTTTTGGTGTTCAAAGATATTTTGGAATGATCGCCTGAACAAAAAGAAAATAAAAAAGGCCAAGTGGTTCAAAAGTGATTTTCTTTCTTTTTCTTCTTTTCCATCAAGATTTATTAACTAGGGTTCCCAACCAGGGGTCTTTATGACAATGTTTTAGTGTAAGCAAATGCTATGTATTTAAACCAATTTTATATTAGAAAATGAAATAAATACCTTCTTTTGATTAAATTTTGTAAGATTACACATCCTTTAACCTTTGAACAAAGCTTAAATTGCACAGTATGCAAGATCAATGCAAAAATATTTTGTGAGGTGCAAGAGTTTGTTTAATAGCAATTTAATGCCAAGCACGTCATTTTTATTTTCTTATTTTTATCATTTCATTGTTTTGAATTACACAAGTTGTACTATTTATTTAATTAATAACTGGAAGGAATAAGGGGATTGAGACTAGCAAATTAGAATTCTGAAGTCTTCTCCATAAATATAAAAATAGTTGATTGTGATTTAAAGACTAAAGATTTTTGTTGCAGAAAATTTGTTTTCTGCATCAAATGAATGAAAATAAAGAAAAAAATCAATAAGAATTCTGATTTGTTCAAAATCAATTGCCAAACAAAAGTATTGCATGGTGCTGGGGACTTGCCACTAAGATAATTAGGAAAGCCTATTATCTAGGAAGACACTCAATGCTTTTTTTATACTAAATTATATACTATACAAAATTCATTTCTATTCCTTTTTCATTCATGTTTGAAAATGGATTATTTTTTTTAATTCAAAAACACTTCTCCATTTTTTTTATTTTTGATTTAAAAACAATTCTTCGTATCTCCACTGCAACAATCTAGACTCCTATGTTGGTAAAATGATTTATATGGTCAAGTTGCATGGGAGACACCAGTTCCTATCAGATCACCAAAGTTAAGCAATGTTGAGCCTGGATGGGTGACCATTCAAGAATACGACTGTTTACAGTTCATTTTCTTGTTTTCTTCAGCTCTATCTAACCACGTAAACCGGAAATTTAGAACTAAATGTAGAACCTGATCAAACACAACGATTTGAATTTTATATGTATATAGATAAATAATAAAATTTTTACCATTGATAATTGGTGGCATTGACAAGACCACACGATTTTTGTCGTAGATCACTGGGTAAAGAGGCTCATCTTTGATGATATGCAAATAATGACGTAAATGGCTGTCCGTCTGTAGAAATCAAAAAAAAAAGGAGAAAAATACAAAAATAAGATTTCTTTTAGAAAGAAGTAAGGGGTGATGATAATGAAGAATCCTTCAAGTTCTCCAACTCTTTTGATGCTTGAGGACATTTTTAGCAAAATGGCACAGTTATACACAGATATATATCTATATATATAGAAAATAATATTAATAAATTAAGAATGCCAAGTAACGGCTTCATTCTTATTTGAACTCGTCAGTGAGTAAACATCTTCATAAAGATTATTATTCAACTACTAAAATTAAAAAAAGAAAGAAAGGTAAACGTACAGCATACAATTCCATTAATTGATCCGCAGTGTAAGTCTGAGTCTGATTCAATGGTTTGAATTCAATTTCGGATGGAGGACGTGCTTCATAGCTAAAAGGTCCCTCAATCGTATCAAGGTCATGAGTTCCAATTGCAACCAAAACACGTTTTCTACAAATAAAAAATATTGATAATAATAGTAATAATAAAATAATGTTAATATGATTGAATATAATCTAAAAATCTTAAAACTAATTGCTAAATATAATCTAAAGCGGCTTTTATAATTAAATCTTTTTTTAGAAATAAAAAAAGATTTATACAAAAATAATTAAGACACTAAAATGATGCCAGACTAAGATAATCATTAAGTTTTTTGTTTTGTTTTATGGCATATCAACATTTTAAGTCATTTAATGCCAAGAACAATCATTTTTGATAAACGTTCTTTTTATGTACAAATAGTTTTTTGAACACAATATGCACTATTGAACCAATAGCTTAAGGGAATATGGGCATTCGTAACTAGGGTATTAGTCCAATTATGAACACAAATGGAACAACTAGGATTTGAACTGTCGTATTACGATTCCAAAGTCCAGCTACCTATCCATTGGGCTGAATGGACTTCCCCTATTAACACTTAAAAACAACACATATAGGGTGGGCCAAAAATAGTTATATAGTTATTAAACCCTTTTATATGCTTTATAAATGTTCTATTGTTTTACTAGAAGTGAAGAATGTGCTAATTTTTGCAAATGTTTAGGAATTTAACATTTTTCTGACTAAGATTATTTCAGTATTGTGGAAATTTAAAATAGACTTAATTTTAGGCTCTTTTTTTTCATAACTGTATACCTACTTTTGGCAAACAATATATATATATATATATATATATATATATATATATATATATATATATCCAAACTTATATGTAACTTTGTGTGTTCGTGTATGAGTTTGTTCTCTATGGACTCTAAAATGGCTGGGCTAGACATTCACAGTTGTACTATGTGTTTAGAAGTGTTCTTAAATAGATGCTGTTTCTGAAAGTATTGAAAATATTAGCTTCTAGAAAAAATGGTTCAATTCAAACAAAATTTTCTATACACAATCTGCCAAATAAAAGAATTGTTTAAATCCAAATTTACCTGCAAATATTTTGATGCAGCTTTTCTTGGAGGTCAATAAAACTATTGTAACGTTCCTGAAATTTAAGAAAAAACATAACAAAAATATGATTTTATGCAAAACTAGGTGTTTTTCTTTTTAATGAAGAAAAATAAGTTCCGGAGCACAAAAGGTCCCTTATCTTGATGATGCTACTTCCATCTTTGTAGCTTTCAACTTAAAAAAATAATCTGAAAAATAAGTGATATAACTTTTGCAACAACCTTTGCATAACAAAAACTAATTTGAATTGTATTTATTTACATTCTTCATACATGTCTCATTAAAGAGAACTTTAATCTGCTTAGTGATAAGAACCTTGGACCCCAAAACAAAGAACCTTTTTGGGAACAAGAAAAAATAGAATAGAAGAATGGAACAAGGATTAAAGTTCTCTTTAACGAGACATGAATGAAAAAAATAATTTGTTTATAATAAGCCAAATGTAGGGAAAGTATTTCCTCGTGATGATAGTAATGATAATTTTTCCAAAATTGCACCATAAAAATTGATAAGAGTTAATTAAAAAAAAAAAAAAAAAAACCAACCTTGTCAAAAGTTATATTGCGCAAGACTGCTGCAACACAATGGGGACGAACCTGAGCAGTCTAGACAAAAAAAAAAGAGACAAGAAAACATCATAACCGTTCTTAATGAATTAGAACCAAATAAACAAAATTATTTCATTTATAAAATCTATTTTCACAAAATAATTCAATACAATAAAACCTCGTACAATGTCAAATTTGGGATTGATGAGGTTAGAAGAGGTATGAGAGGAACAAAAAAAAATTCTTAATGAGGTTGACCCAATTACTGTGATGAATACTATTCAAAATTCACTTTATTTATGCATCATTTCATCAAGTTCTTCGTTGTTTATATACAAAAATAATGTTGAAAAACTTTGATAGAGCACAGAATATGCACACATGCTCTATTTACCAACACACTGCAGGTGTGTTGATATTATTGTCTTGAGATGAAAATTACCTATTACCTTATTTTTATGGTTATACTATAGAAAGTCAGTTAAAACAACACATATCCAACAATATATATGCAAATTTTAGTAGTGTGAATATTTTTTTAAATATAACTATTGTGGTTTTATTTTTTGAAGAATTAAGGGTTGTAGCATCTCATACAACCACAATCTCACTTTTATATTAAATGATAAGATTTGTAAAATTAATTTTTAAATAACAACAAAAAAATACTATATCAAAAATATAATCAATACTTTATCAAAAGAAATACTTTTAATATTTTAAGTATTATTCAAGCAATTTCATTTGTTTGAATTATTAGATGACAGAACTTTTTTTTTTGGAAGAAAAGTAAAAAGAAAAATATGTGTATTTTTACATCTGGTTGTATGATCAATTTTTGGTGTTGATCCTTAGCAGCTTCGACCTTAGTGTAAATTGGGACCTCAATTCTGAAAAGAAAAAAATTGTCTTTTTAAAAAGTCTTCTATTAATCAAGGTCAGAGTTCAGGTAACAAATTAAACAGGTTGAAATAAATCTATAGTCATTCTTTGATAATCTTTGACTTCCTTTCTTCCTTAAATTATTTACACATACTTGAAGGGAATAAACCAACAGTTTCAACCAACTAAACAGAACTACAACAAAAAAATAAAACAGACTCTCTAGTGTGGGGCAGAAATAAGAGGTGAAATTGTTATTACTTTGCTCTATATTATTGGTTTGGTTTACTTGTATTCAAATATTTGTGGTTATTTAAAGTAATGTGGATTTTATGGAGAGATTTGTTTTATTTTATTTCATTTTGGGGTTTCTATTGTGGAATTTTTGGTTAGATAACCGAGTTGATTGTTCAAAACACTTTTATATCAGGTAATTTGTTGTATGGTGTCAGTTGTGATTTATACAGTTAGGTGGTAACTGTGATGTTTTTGGCCACACTCTTACCTACTGGAAGGCACAAGGCTCCAATATGAACAGTATTTCAAGAAAAATTTCTTGTCAAATATACTACTAAACAGTATTAAGTTCATGTCATATTTCACAAGTGTAGCCTCAGAGCCCTCTTCAATTAAACAAAACCAAATGAAACAAGTGAAGCATGCATGGTCCCAGTAAGTGCACAATGAATGGAGCATAAAAAAAACATATATAATGATATTTTGGACAGATATGTTAAATAAACTCAAGGTGTGTTTTTAGCCCCAGGTCACGTGAACCAGAATTTTCTAATGTTCAGAAATATTGAATTTACATTTGGCACAATTCCCTCCACATTTTGGCCACATTTCAGAAAAATCTAATGGATTGGTCAAAAGTTATGAACAAAAAGTATTATTTTTTACCCATTTAAGGTCCCTGGGAGCACATGAGAAATTTTGTGATAAAAATTTTTTTCCATTGCACAACTAGATATAAAAATACAACTTGAGGCAAAATTTAAGAAAAAAGTAATGGACGGTTTTCTAGCAATCTTCAGGATGGACGAACGGACTCACGCCACTGAAAACAATGGTCCCTCTCAGATAAATCGGGGGACCAATATCCTTTCTTCAAAAATTAACCTACTTTCTAAAATATAAACTGACTTGCCTTACTCAGTCATTACAGCCATATTATTAGAAGTACATCAAATAATACTTTGTTTTTGGTGAAGGCATGCCATTTTATAATTTAATGATTTTTGTTCGTTTCAGTAAAAGTTCAAAATGTGGAATATCATAATAAATACGAAATCTAACAAGTGAATCAAAGCTATTTGGAGAAAATTTTGTTGGCATTTTAACCTAACTTTATAAAATGGCAAAACTTTTTAAATAAATTGATGAAATATGTAGTTCAATAAAAAAATGAAAACATTTTAACAAATCTTTTTATTTCATGATTTTTTAACACCTGTTATTTCTGCCTTACCCTGTATAATTCTATACTAGTTTATAAACTTACTTTTGTTGAAAAACAAGTAAACCACGAACGAGGCCTTCAAGACAAAGTAAGTCATATCTGAAAAAAAAAAAAAAATTAATATATTATTGTAGATTTCATGTGCAGGAAGTGAAGGACAAAATTTTAAAATATCTTAACAATAAATAAAGATAATTCCAAAGAAAAAGTACAATTGTCATAAAAGAAAATCTATTAAACAATTAAATACTTTTTGATTTTTAAATACCCAAAATACATTAGTTTTAATGTATGATTTATTACATAATCATTCAACTCCGTTCTATTGATGTTGATAGATCCTCAGAGTACATCTTTTATAGGTTTTGTTTGATTGGTTTTATGGCATATCAACCTTTTGGTGATTTAATGCCGAGAATGATCATTTTTGACAGGCATCTTTCTTTTTGATTTGGTTTTGTAATTGTTTAGCAGATCAAACATGTTGGTTATTTAATGCAGAGAATGATCATTTTTCATAAATGTCTTTCTTTCATAAATACTTTCCCCAGCAACGAACGAGGCCGTTCATTTTTCTGTCCTGAGTGGCTTGTCACTCACATCTCTGTTGCCACTGTGAAACTGTGAAACCCATCTCCTAACTGGGTTAACATCAAATATTATCTACATAGAAGAATTTATTCAATGAGGCATGTCTGCTTCTGACGCATAGGACAGAAAAGGTGGAGGAGTGGTAAAAGCTTCGACTCAGTTTAGATTATATGAGTTCAAATCCCAGTCAAAAGTATTACATTCACTTATGGCTACATTGGGCAGAAGGCTCATTAACATGGGATAGTAACTCATCTTAATGTATTATAATTATATGTAATATTATTATTAATATTATAATACTGGTGCACGGATTACAAAAAGTTCATGTAAAAGGGATGTAATGAGCACATAAAACTGGCCTTGAGCCTAACTTTTGTTGCTCGACCAGGTATATATCATTTCTGCTTTCTTCGAGTCTTACACCAGGAATGTCCGCTGAAGAAGAGATCAAACTTTCAGGTCATAAATGTATAAGTTCAGTCATCATAACAATAAAATTTGTATCCTACTCCGATCCATTCGGACAGAATAAAAAAAATAGGAGCATTACTTTTGGAACAAGCCCCATTCTGTTAAATTTTTCATTCCTTCTTTTTTATGGGGAGAGAGATTGAGCAGGAGAAAGAGAGAGAGAAAAAGAAAAAGAAAAACATTGAGAAAGAAAAAGTGAAAGAGTGAATCAAAAAAATAACCGATTAGCTGGAATGTCAATCTTGTAAACAGTTTCATCCGAAAGATTTTCACTCATTTCACTCGATCCTTGTTCTTTCGTATGCATTGCTTTCTCTGAAGTCTGAAAGAAAAAAAATTCTCTATTTTCAAAAATCATATATATA
>JAUZSX010046260.1:0-20194 GCA_034780655.1 Idiosepius hallami
TTATTACAAACTAAAAAAGAATTTCTTCAGTTCCACTCTTTATATAAATCTCGTAGTAACATTTATTTGTATTTTTATAGACTCTTATATGCCTTGATAACAAATAGATTCTTATTTTTCTCCGATATTCTTCAATATATTCGAGCTATTAAAATCCATCTGCAGAGAATTTTTCTTGTTCAATCTGCGTGTTCTTTTAATGCAGGCGTATTTAGTCTTGTTCCTAATGAACTTGTATTCAATTCCGAGCCAAATTAACCGGAGGAAAAGAAGAAAAGCACACAAAAAAATATACATACAAAGGAAATTGTTAAGATGACGCCTCTTTTAGATTGTTCCAGACAATTATAGATAAATTCGATCACTGGGATCAATTATCTTTTATTTTCCATCTCAATTCTTTGCTGTATAATAATTTGAGAAATAGAAATTAAAAAAGAAAGAAACCCGTCTGAGAAAATACTGTTTTGATTGGGTGAATGTCGAGTGCAAACGATAAAGAAGAATAAAACGAGAAGAAAGTTTTACATGTGTTTCAGACAAAGAAAACTATTTGGAAGAATCTTAGAAGAACTTAAAAGACTTCGGAACAATCAAATTTCTTAAAATTCGCAAAATCAGCCCGATTCGGGCTATTTGTATCAACAACTACGATTCAGAAAGAAAATTTATAAGCTGCGGGCCCATATCTATACCACTTTTCTTTTTATTCTATGACAAATACTTTCCCTGACCAACGGGGCTCGTTAACTCAGGAGAGTTCTCATCTAGGTGAAGGGCAACGCTGATTATGATATTTACTTCGGAACAAGGTTATTTTTTGGCTGTTTTGGGGCATTTTTATCCCCTGGAGGGCTAACGAGATTTTTTTTCAAAAATTGGAGAATGTCACTTTCTAACCTGACCGAAGTTACAACTTCATGCAAAATTTCAGAAAAACTGAACGGATGGTTGCAGAGAAAATCGCGAACGAACGAACAAACATGCCTCAAAACATAGGTTCCCCTAATTAAATTTCGGGGTACCAAAAAACATAGGTTCCCCTCATTAAATATCGTGGCACCAAAAATCATATCTCATAGATAATGTTATTAATTTTGAATGTTCGAGGGGGAATAATTCTATGTTATATTTTCAAGAAAGTTTATTTCTCTCCCTTATTAGCGTCTTTTTATTTTGTATTAACTTCCGGTAAATGAGTTCCGTCATTTATCGAGAAGAAAATCTCAAAATTGGTGAAAAAGAAACAATAATTGTTTGTCGTCTTCGTCGGCTGCGGTCGTCGTTGGGATTTTTTTTTAACGCGGTTGGAAACTTGAAGACTAGGAACAATACAAGGTGACAAAATGGGAAATTCATCGAGCACAAGTGAAGCCGAAGAAGAAATAAGAGAAGAATCATCGATGGTGGATATTTTTTATTATTTTTTTTTCAGTTATAAAAAAAAATGATTCGGTTTATTTATTTGTATTTGCATTTTAAAGAAGAAAATTAAGTTGTGATCGCTTCTTCTTCTTCGCTACTTCAAATTCAAAAACAAAATAAATTTCATCCCTAGACAGTGAAAACTGAACAGTTTCTATTCGTTATTACTAATTTTTTGTCAAAACGAAAACAATTCGATTAAAAATTCATCCTGATCTAAAAACAATATCAAAGTTCGATTCCTAGTACTAATTATCATTTTTTTAAATATTTTGATTTTTGAAAAATCGTTTAAATAATAAAAACAAATTGAAAATAATTAATAAAAAAGCCATCTTAAACTAAAACTTTTATTTAATTTTTTTTAATTAAAATTTATTTTCGAAAAATAACGATTAAAAACCCATTTTTTGAAAAAAAATCGAATTAAGAAAATCTGGTAGGGAAAATGCCTGAATCTGAAGGTAAATTTTTGTTTAAAACTTTTAAGAATGACTATAATCGATATCTGTGTTAAAAGAAGACACTCCTTCTCCAGTGAAGTGAACCAACAACAATTGATTAATTAATTCTTCACGAAACCCATAAAATCGCAAGTCCTATTTTTTTTTTTAGAGATTCGGTTAGAAATGAAAACAATTAAATGAAAATGATTTTTTGAAATTTTATTCTTTAAATATTATTAATATTTATCAATATGTTAAATTAATTTATCCTAAATTAAAAAGAAAATAAGAATATGTTTGTTACTCCAAGTCAACTATTTTTGTAATTTTTAATTAAAGCGATAATTTTTAATTTTTTACCTGTGGTTTTATTTGATATGTAAATTAAATTGTTTGTACATTTAATCTCACTAATTTTTGTTAAATTGTAGAAGATTTTCTGAATGAACTGTTTGATTTTAAGTAAAAAGTAAAAAGGTAGAACAAGTTGTTTAGCATTTTGAAAACTTAAGTGTCGCCGTACGTGGGCGATCATTAAAACATAAGATTCCAAGAAAATGTAAAGTTTAACTTCCATTTTTCGCCTTTTAAAGAAAGAAAAAATTCAAAGAACATAACAAAATTGTAATTATTTTAGTTGTTGCGTTTATTTTCTCTGATTCTTTCCATAAAAACCAAGAAATGTTTTGGTGTTGTTGTTGGTGCATAAATCACTATTTATTTAAATACCGTGGCGGGCTGCCGGCTGCCCGGGAGACCCCATGATTAAAACTTCTGCTGAATCAGAAAATAAATGTAATGAAAAATGATTCAATTTTAAATGCATCTCAAAATTATCTTTATTAACCCTTTCGATCCTAAGGGGCTGATATATCGGCTTTAGGAACCAAAGGCAAAAAAGACACACTGACATTTCGATCCTATTATGGTTCTTTAATATAACGTCTCTGAGTGACTACTTGGTAATATTGCTAAGTCAGGATCCAAAGCTGAAGGTTGAAATATCGTTGTGGGTGTGTGTCTTCTTTAGGGTTTAAAAGGTTATAGATATTTTCCTATAAAAATATTTTTAGATTAAAATTTTCAGACCTGGGCAGAAAGCTACTATGAGCCAAACTTTGGAAGTCTCTTAGTTTTTAAACCTTTAAACCGACATATTGGCCCTGGCGACTTAAGGCAAAAGAAGACATACACCCAACGATGTTTCAACCTCCACCTTTAGACCCTGACTTAGTAATATTACCAACTAGCCACTCAGAGCTGTTTTATGAAAAAAACCTATTAGGGTTAAAATGTCAATGAGTCTATATTGGCCCCTTAGGGTTGAAAGAGTTAAGAAATAATTTGAATTTTGAACCTTCACTGAAAATCAACATTTTTTTTTATTATAGTAATAATCCTTTGAATAGAAAAATTGAATAGATTACATGGTAAAAATAATAATAAATATCAATGAGAGAATTTGGTAAAAACTTATTAAGTCTATACAGATTTATCTTAAACATCTTTCGGATCACCAGTCACCACACGCACACACACACACACACACGCGTATATATATATGTAAAGTATAAAGTTTTAAAAATAATGAAAAAATTAAATCTTGAGGCCTTTCGACCAATATCTCATTAGGAGAAAAATCGTTGACGTTATGTATAGAAAACTTGTAATGGTGAAAAAAGAAAAGGAAAGGGTCAGCAGGGGGAATATACAACTAAAAAAACAAATAAAAAAGTGTATGTTGCAATTTAGAATTTGTTATAACAAAAATTGAAAAGTCAAATTATGGGGGGGGGGACAGGTAAAATTTAATTAAACAAGGGTGAGGGAATAAAATAGTTAAAATTACACACAGCAACATTAAGTCAAGCCCAAGGCCCCCAGCAACATTAAGTCAAGCCCAAGGCCCCCAGCAACATTAGGTCAAGCCCAAGGCCCCCAGCAACATTAAGTCAAGCCCAAGGCCCCCAGCAATTCAAGAGTTTTTAACAAACTCTTTTTCCTGGCTCAACAGCAACATTTGAGACACCCTGCTGATGTCTGAAAAGTTTCTGTGCAGTAAAAAATAACGCCTTAATGCCAATAGAGGACCTTTCCTTTAAGATAAGCTGTAATACTGTAAATAAATAAAATATTTTTATTGGTAAAGATTGTATTGTCTAATATGTTTTTTTCTAACTTTGATACTCAATACAAGAAAATTTAATTTAATTTAATCAGACTTTATGAAATGTTGATATTTTTTTGTTGTCTTAAAAAAAAGAAATAATTTTGGTTTTTAATTGGGATAAAAGTAGTCATACCTGGAGAAAAACAGATTTTGATTTTACTTAAGTCAAAGCATTATCTAACAGCACTGTCAGTAATGGTAAAGAAAATTGGTAAATTTATAGTTTAGGTGTGAAATCACTCTTGTCTTTCTTATGGAATTTCTTAACAGCGATTAAATCTACCAAAAATCCCTAACCCCAACCCCAACCCACTTAATACTAATGATTTGCAACAAACTTAACACCAACCCTTCCCATTAGAAAAACATTATCTCGGGAACAAATAATTTCCGACGGAAAAGAAATATGACAGTGTGCTGTAAAATGTTTCTTTACGGATTTTATAGAGCATGTTAGAATCTTTCTGCGTAATTTCACACCTAAACTCAAATAATTTCAGAAAATTGTGTTAGAAAATATCTTATTCTCTAACTCTTCTAAGAGAAACCCAGATATAAGAGACTTATTCTCCGATCCCGATAGCTGTCTTATACTTTACTGTACTACCATTGTAGAATAGTATTTTTATTACATGGGATCATCCACTGGATAGACGTTAAAGTGGAGCGTTGGTAAAAGCTCGGATTATTGAATCGTATTAAGCAATTTCAAATCCCAGTTAAAACCATTCTGTCTACCTTTACCTGCCCTGGGCAGATGGGGCTCGTTAACTGAAGAGAGTAACTTATCTAGATAATGGGCTATACTGATTTCAAAAGCCCAAAATAGATCCTCCAGGTTGGGGGTTGAGCATAGGGTTAACGACTTTTTCTCTTAAAAACAAGTATGCTATGGAAACAGCAACAGAGAAAACTTATGCCCTATACACCACTAGGAGTAGTTGATGATGATGATGATCCACTTGGTATCGAATGAAAATCCTGTTTCAAATTTGCTATTGGGATTAATCATAATTGCTATTGCCAAAATAGAATCCGGTCTACAGATATTTAATGCTTTTTTCCATTCTTTCTTTGTAGGAGACAGATGAAAGTGACAATGAAAGTAAGTAATAATGAATACATTTTTTGTTCTCTTCCATCCGCTCTCAGTTTTGGTTATCTTTATTTACTTTAAAGAGAAACTTTAATGTTAAAAAAACCTGTGTGATGATTTTTATTATTATTGTGATCAAGTTGCTTAAGCAAGCTCTCTGAATAACGGTTCATTTAATGAAATTGTTCGTTTGTGAAATGGAAATGAAAATTGTCTTTTGCATCTGTATTTGGTGAAAGTAGATAAAAAAAACTATATTGCTGAATTTTATTAAAAATGAAAAACAAAAATATTTTGCTTAATTTGGTAATTAATCTAATATTCGTTTAATTTAAAATTACAATCTATTTTGTACTTATATAATTTGAAATATTTTTCCTTTTCATCTTTTTTATAGGCAAAAAAGAAAATAGTCTTTTGCACCTGACGGAACTACTTTTTGACTTGTCTTCATTAAGGAACATGGCTTGCAAGCTGGAGTAAGTAAATGTTTATTTATGTTGTCTTTAAAGTTTTTAATTTCATAAACTTTTAGTTTAACTATGGAAGGCAGTGATTACTGAGGGTTTGGTGACGAGACCCAGCATCCTTATCAGGGGTTACGGTTAAAAAAAACACCTGAAGACAGCCTAAGGGAGACTAGGCCGAAACGTAGTGTAGAAACATCAAAAACCTACTGAGATGAGGACAAAAGTGTGAATAATAAAGTTAATTCCTAAAAAAGCAATTAATCAAAAGTTTTTCTTCTTTTTCAGAGAAGACTTGCCACAAGATGTTATCAGTCAACATCAAAATTATATTTTGCGATGGATAGATGAACGAATGTCTAGAAGAGATGTGAGTTGCTCATAAAACGTTTTTTTTTCTTATTTCCTTGAAATTTTTTTTCATTATTTATTTTAAACTAACATTATTATTAAACTATCTTATTTGAGAATCTTTCTTTTACATTTAAAAAAAATATATAAAATGTCTGTGTCGTGCAGGCAAAATTCAGAAAGAACTGTCTACTACCAATGATAATAATAGCACTTGAGAATCCTAATGGGTTTTCTATCAATAAAGTTGCACAACATATAAGATTTAGTTGAATTTTATGTATTGATTTAAAACTTTGAATATAACATTAATGTGCTATTATCAAATATAGTTGATTATTCATACGTTTAATCTCTTCAGTATTTTATAAATACAACTTCTAAGGTCAAGACAATAATCAAATCTGTGTTTGATGAAAATATTTTAAAGTCTTCCAAACTATATAAATAGAACAAAACAATAATGATGATATAACATAACAAAACAATGATCGTTTAAGATGTTTATATGATTGATTTTCTAAGAAGTTTAGATCATTTTAACAATGAAAATCTAGACATCATTGTTATCTTGGTAATTTAATAGTGCAACTTTTATTGATATAACCTTAGCAAATATTATGATGAAGATGAGAAAAATATAAAAATGTATAAATAAAAAAAAAATCATGTTTGATTAAATTATTTTATAGACGACAATTACAATGAGAGAATTTTGTGAAATGTTGATTCATAAAGGAGTTTCGGAGAAAGATGCTGCAAGGGTAAGGCAAATTAATTCTTCACTAGAAGATAATCTTTTGTCTTTCTTTTTAAATAATGATTTTTTTTCTGTTGATAATTTGTTCTTTGTATAAAATCTTTTCACATGAATAAGTTTTTTAGTATTTGTTGTAATTTGTAACATCAACTATTAAATCAATTCTTTAGAAAAATTATTTTTATGTTCAGTTTTTATCTGAATTATAGAATTTCTTTCCAATAAAACATTGGTTTATAGACATAAAAATCTTATTAGATTCTTCATGTTAAAGTACATTATTATCACATTTTGAAAATTAATATTTTTAATAAAATAAGTTTTAAAAAATTCACCAAATTAAGCCAAGATTTAATTCTTAAAACAATGATTATTGATTTTTATCTTTTATAAATGATTAAATTATTTGTTCTTTAATCTTTTTTGTTGTCAGGCATTCCAATTATTTGATACAGATGGAATCGGAGCTGCTGAGTTACAAGACATTGAACAAGAGGTTGGCTCAACCTCTTTACAGACTAAATGTGCCTTTACTGAACCAGAACGAAGCATACGAAAGTTGAAATCAACTACTCTTATTAGGGGTTAGTTTTTAGAGACATTTAGCTGTTTTTTACACTTATTAAATATTTTAGACTTATATTTTTTGGATTTATGGCATTATAAAAGGTCGAAATCTCATCATTTCCTCATCCAGTTATGAAATATCTTATATGTACATGGTAAATAATGGTCTCTGCCACATTCAATATTCTATCTAAATTTAATAAATTTTATATTAACAACATTATAAAAATATTGTTTTGATGGTATCACCTGTTGTGACTGCTAAAGTGTAAATGAAACTGTATTTTTATTTTTGAGATGAGGCTTCATAATCTGGGTATTAACTTTATTTCGGACTTTTCTCATCATCTTGGTATTTTTTTTATGATGATTTCTCGCTATATTTCGGCCAAGTTCACCTCAGGTCGTCTGTGTTGGAAGGCAGTTATTTTGTGTTGAACAGAAAATAGGTCAAAACAGAATAGTTAAACAAGAATTTATATGTCAGTAAAAATAAAAGGAACGAAACATGTTATCCTTTTTTTTTAATAAGACATCAAATTATTCTAATTTTTCTTTTTATTTCTGCAGATGTTGTCCATATTTTCTCTGAAGAACCAATCAAAGGAAATTACAGTTCCAAAATTCTAAAGGTTGGTTGGGATTAGTTTTCCTTTTTCTGCAATTTGAAATACATTTGATGACAGTTACTTTTAACGTCAAATTACTTATATTAAGAGCATTAAATCCAAAATAGTTTTAAAGTTACCTAAAAATGTTTAGTTTAGGGTATTATTTCAATAATAAATTACCTTCTAAAAATTAAAATTTGATGTCTCTAATGTTTTTTTAAAATAAATTAACACAGACAAATAACCAAATGGATTTCTTTATGATCTTCATTAATAATCTATCTATAAATTTTAATGTCTTTTTACAAGATCTTTAAGAAGATGTTCAAAATTATTTGAACTTTTATTTTCCATTTTTGTTTTTAAATACATGACATTTTATTCAGTGTAACCTTTGGTTTTCTTCAGGTATTATTTAAACTTGTTAACCTTTATGTTAAACTCAAAGAGTCTTCTTAGATTTCTTGAAATCACTTAGATCAACTTTTTACATTCTATGAGCACTAACTGTTACTATTGGTATTTTAGCTATCTTCACCTACAGTCAAAAATGTGTTGTAAATGTACTCTCCAGATGAGTATCATTTAGAGTGAAATTGCACTGTTGTTTTAAGTATTGATTTTGATTAAGCATTAACTCGCATTTAACTGGAATCTACAATCATGGACTGTTGTGGGGACATACCCTGATGTACTCTAATATGGACTCGATTATTAGACTTATATTCAGCGAGCCTGAAGCGCTCACTGAGAGTTATCCCGGGGTCATGTTAAGACAACTCCCGCTGAACCTAACTAATTCTTTTTTGTACACTAATCTTCTTCTGTCCACAACATGGACCCAACAGAGATTTTGTTTTGTAGGCCAACAAGGCTTCTTAGTTTGACTTAAAGGTTCATAAGTTTAAGTAATACCATTAGAAAGCTGAAGTGTGCACCAATAGAAGTAATTTGAATAAAATAATCAAAATTAAATAAAAATAAGCAAACTCCATTTCACAAATTCAAGTAAACATTTTAAAAAGATCTTTTAGAATCAATGCTTTATTTTTTTATGCTGCTTTTGTTGAATGAAAATTTAATGACCGAAATTTTGTTTGTTTAGTTTTTAGTCCAAAACAGAGCCCCAAGCACTTCATTAAGTCTTTCCATCATGAAAGGAGTCGCTAATGTTATGGATTTAAGAATGGCATTAGTCAAATCTTCATTCAAATCTATGGACTACTTCAGTAAGTTAACACTTTTAATTTTTTTATTGATAATCAAACATTTTCCACCTTGCTGAATAGCAATTGTAGTTAAATCAGTGATATTATTAGTTTACTTACATCTTGCTTATGTCTATATGCCAGCCAAGTACATTGTATTAAATCATTTTAGAATAAAGAAAAGAAATAAATGCTATATTTGGGTGCCAATTTTTGTAAAAGTTATAGACTGAAACAAAACTACTGTAATGTTCTTCAGATAAAGGTAATTCATCAGGTAAAGATTGTCTACTTAACGTGTACTTAATTAGCTAAATAGAATTTCAGACTAACTACTTTTACTATATGAAAGCTTTTTGATTGCATTTCCTAGTAAGAAATGTTCTATTTTAAAACTTGTACATCTATATGTTTTTTTTTTAATTTTTAATTAATTAATTAATTATTTTTTTTACTAGAAGCTTATTGTGAAGTAAAGTGATTGAAAAATGAATAATTTTGTGAAAATTGCTATAATTAACTTCAACTTTGTTTTGGGATTGTTCTTTTTCTCAAATGGAAAGAATAACTAAATATATTTCAAAACTATTTAATTTTTTTTTTTTTTAGTGTCTGAAGAATCTTTGGGTAACGGAGAAGAGATCCAAATGGTTGTTAGAAGTATTCATTCTGTTGAAGTCTCAACAAACAGGCTTGATACTTATCGGTTTGTTATGAAATAATTTATTTCATTTAAAGGATATTATTTTACCCTTAGATCTAAGATCACAGTGTTGTTAGAGTGAGCTTTCAAAAATGTACATTTTAAGTAAATTGAATTTGAAAATGATATAATGTACATTTTAAGTAAATTGAATAAAATAGTCTTTGAGAAACAATAATGAACAAAAATAAATGTTATCTTCAAACATAGGAACTGATTAAAAGTTCAAATTTAAATTTTAAGATTTATTGAAATTTTTTTTTATGATTAAATTATAGATTAAAAAAAATTAACTTATAAAATAACTTATAAACTAATGGAAAACATTCCATTAGTTTAATGGTTAGATTTTATTTATAAATGATTTTTTTTAATTTTAGATATATCAATATTTGTAGGGTAATTAGGATATGTAGGGTATCTAAAAAAAGGGAAGCCTTTTAAAATTTGGAAAAATTTGATCAAGCTTCACTCTCAAACTATAGTTATAGTATTTGTAACTCATTAATATATTATCTATAAAATCAATGATTGAAATAGAAAAGTAAAATTTCATTTAAGACAAATAATGAATAAATTTCTTTTTATTTTTCTCACATTTCAGTTTAACAAATGGAGACACTTTTTCATATTGGCAATCAGATGGGACTTGTCGGTCTCATTGGATCAGGTAAAGCTTTTCTTTCTATCTTAAGGTTATATTTTGTTTCCAATTTTATCAACTGTTTCAGAAAAGTCAATTCTGAAAGTCGCATTTAAATTACCTCACTTTAAATTAGATTTCACAAAAAAATTAGATTTTAGTCAGATTCATTTGTTTATTCTAAATAACTTTCCCATTAAAATAAAGAATTATTTCATGTACAGAATTAATACTCAAGTAGAATTGATAATTCATATAATAATCCTTGAATGATAACGGTATTCAATTGATAACAATAACAAAATGATTGTATATGCCATATGATAATATAATTTTAAAACAGATTTATATCATTGTCAAAATGGGTTCTATTACATTGTAAATTCAGTTATTTTCATATAATCTTCCTTTTCAAATTATTAAAATTTTGAATCGTAATTTATTGATGATTTTAAAAGATTTTTTTTTTATAAATTAAAAAAAAAACAACAAAATAAATTAACTATTTTATTTTCATGCGTATTTTATTTATTTTTAATTTTAGATTACGTATAAAAAATAATGTGGTGATAAAACAGCTAATGATAAATGTGTCATCTTTAGACCAAAGTTATATGCCTCAAGTTGTGTCAGTGTCAGTTGGAAAATCAGCAAGTATGCTAAAGGAAATCAAAGAAGTCAGGATTCCAAAGTAAGTCTTCATACATATTTTGCATTATTCAATTCTTAGAGTGTTATTATTGTTAACAATTATTACTATTACTATTATTCAATTCTTAGAGTGTTATTATTGTTAACAATTATTACTATTGAAAATTACTAACAATTATTTCTGATGATATATCCTCATTCAAATTACAAAGAACTTTATTAACAAGGACATAGGGGAGTGAAGTAATTTTTATAGTCAGTCATGTAATTTACACAAATATTGGTTCTCATTTTCTTCTGAATGATAAGCAAATCTCATTGTATAAATCTTGTTTTTTAAGTTAGAATTATAAATGTCATTAAATAGGCAAAAATTAGAGATTCATATAAATTTCTTTTTACTAAATGTTCTCTGTGTTAGGATGAAATAGTTCATTGAATAAAATCCCAAGTATTTTATAAACCAAACATAATGTGTTTTAATGACCCCAAAACAAATTGAAAACCTGATTGACCTACAATTATTTGAAAGGCCATAAAAGTTAAATCTTCTTATGTTTTATCTACTTCTAATTGTTTAGACCTTTTAAAATGAAACTTAAAATGTGGACACATGAAACTTTCCCCGGGTCTAGTGCCAAGTCTCAGCTCATCATATAAAAATGTTTTGGAATCAATTAACAACAAACATACAAAAAGAAGTATCCAATTATCTATTTGTTTAATGCATATTATTCATTGAAATATTTCCAATTGAATTTATTGAATTCTTTCCTTTTTTTTCAGTCATGTGAATGGAGAATATACACTTATTGAAAATCTAAAGTCTTATTTCCCTTGTAAGTTTTTGAATTTAAAAAATTATTGCTAGATTTTTGTTTCTAATAAATAAAATTATATTTGTCTACGTAAAAAGAAATTTGTTTCATACCATAACGAGAAAGCACTTTGAATTAGCAATTACTGTTTAAAGATTTGAAATCATGCAAAAATCCCTTAATCTAGATCACCACTAAAATCAAAATTATGTTATTCAATAATTAAACTTGTCATTTCTTTAAAATGAAGTTATGCATATAAATTCTGAAAACATTCTTTCTTATTATCTGTTTGTCAATTTTTATTATCAGTAATACAAATCAACATTAAAAGATGCCACAGTGATGGTTGTGATACCAGGGTTCATGGTGTTAAGGCCCTTGGTTATCGGTAAGTTTTATTTTACTATTTTAAGTTCTAATATTAAAATGCTTGTGCATTTATTCAGAAAAGCAATTTCTAAAATATTAGTTATAAGAAATCTGCAATAAAGAACCCCATCATCGACCTGCTCCCTGTGATAATGGTGGGTATAGTGAGAAATTAACATTTACATGAAAACAATTGCAAGAAAATTAATCTTTTAATAGGCCAACTAGCAGCTCAGATGTTTCTTAATAATAACCTTTTTTTTTTTTTTTTTTAAATATCTGTAATATCAAAGTTATTGGCTTAATTTAATAAGTGTTTTTTCCTGACTTTTTCTTATTTGCTGATAGTTTTTTTTAAAGAAGTTAATCTAGATTTTTGTTGGAGCCTAGATTTTTATTTATAATGTCAATTTTACTTTTTGAAGTTAAAGATTATGTGTTTAGAAAATGGCTAAGATGAAAAGGAAGTGCTATAAATATCTAATTAAAAATATAAACTTATTTTTTTTGTGGTACTCTGATTGTTCTTTTTGTTTTTTTTTAAACTGATATTTTTCCTTTTTCATACTTTGTTCAGCATAAAACCTAAGGATCCTGGATTGAGTGTATCTGATGCTTCAGCAGTTTGGTTCATGCAAATCATGTCCACTTGGATCACATCTGTATTACCAAGCAATCGACTTATGCAACAAAATGTTCTTATGAAAACAAGGTCAGTTCTACAATTACAGAATGATTTCAACTAATGTTTCACATTTATATCATTTACTTATTGTCTAAAATAATCCTTTTCTAGTTAGTCATTAAGAATGAAATGTCTGATTTAGAATTGATACTTTATTGTATTAATTTATTAAGAATGAAGTGTCTGATTTAGAATTGATACTTGATTACATAATATCATAAACAGGCCTACCATGGAGTTGGTTCTCAAGATTGAAGTCACCAGATCAAAATTTTTCAAACCATTGTTCGGTCGTTTGTCACATTCTCACCAAACACCTCATTAATGTTTCTAGCCGTCTGAAAGGCAGTCATCCCCTGGTAGAATTCTTATTCATAAACAATACAAATCTTTGATTTATCCATGGGTTCAAGGCTAGTAATTCAAAATATCTTAATCATAAATTATATGTTTCCCTGAACTGCATCTATAATATTATATTTACTTGGTTGAGCACGAACCCGAGTTAGGCACAAGGCCATTTTTGCATGTCCATTACATCCCTGGGCTTTTGTAATCAGTTGCCATTCACCTAGATGAGTCACTGTCCCGAGTTAACGATCCCCATTTGCCTGAGGCAACTAAGGTAAAGGCAATGGTTTTTGGCTCATGTAATACGATTCCAGATCCCAAGCTTTTACCAATGTTCCACCTTCGCTATCTCAATCCAATGAATCATGATGATGTGTTCAAAGTTATGAAATATAAACATCAACCACACACCTACTGATAAATTTAATGAATTTTGTAAAGTAGTATAAATAATTTGGATGTTAAAATTCTTTTGAAATATTTGAAGATTTTTATTGTTCATTTTTCTTATTTTTAAATCAGGAGTGCATTGGAACATATGCAGCCATTATGTCTTTCGCAAGTCAGCAATGAACGCCCACAGTTTTTGACGAAACATGTTCTTAAAGAAATTGACAAATTCTTATCAGATGTTCTTTTGTAAGTAAACATTATTGATTGCTATTGAGGCTAAGAAGAATTGAATGCAAGGAAAACTTGTCTTTACATTTTGAAGTTGATTTCACTTCAGCCTACAGAAATCGCTCTAAATATATCACACATCATTTTTATTTAATTAACCATGGGGTCAACATTTCTGTATTTCTAGTTGATAAACTAAATAAAATAATTTATTAGTAGGGCTATTATAACAATATGCCTTTATTAAAGAATAGGCTTGTCATAGTCCTAGATATTAGGGTTGTGACAAGAATATTTTTTTTAATAAAAGCATTTGTCACAGCCCTTTTATTAATTACTGAATTAAAAGAAATGGTATAACTGCAAAATAGTCAAGTAATGACAAGAATATTCTTTAAAAAAAGCATATAGTCATAGTCCTTTTTATTACAGATGCCATTCATGTATGTGAATTAAGCAAATATTTTTTAAATATCTCCTTGAAATTGAAAGGGGTCATGTTGTGCTTAATCATGTTATTTTATTTGTATGAATCATAATCAAAATCCAACTCATCAAATTTCTAATTCAAATAATTTTTTTGATAATTCTGATAATTTGATAATATCCAATTAAATTAATTTTCAATTTTATAATTTTATTCATTGAATAGATTTGTTGGTACTAAAAAGAAATTAGGTTTAATCAATTGAACCATTGAAATAAAGATTAATAAATAACATTTTTTTTGCCTAATAATTTTATTCCCATTTAATGTAATATTTAAAATTGTTGACATAGTATTACAAATGACAAAGTTAGTTTCTGTCTTATAATACCTGGCTTTGCTCAAGGAATATTTATATAATGATTATTTTTGAAGAAGAATTGTAAATTTATGTGAAAATTTTCTGATAAAATTGAATCTCTTAAATAAATTTCAGCTATCAACGGATACTTCACTGAGATTGTTAATAGTGTTAGGGACTCTATACCACCAACATTTTGCTTATAAGGTTAATTAGAGAAAAATGCTATAATATGTGATGTTAAAGTTTGATATTTTGTTGTATTTTAGTGATGCTGATGGAAAGATTGCTGAAGATAATTTGGATATTCTTCTTAGTTTTAATTTGGCAAGAGGAAGCATGAAAGGATTGGTTAAAACAATCAAAATATTTCAAGGTAAAGTCATCTAGAAGTTTATATTTAAAATCAACTCTTTTTGTATATTATCCAGTTATATTATCTTTAAACTTGTCAACAGTTTGAAGAGTTTTTTTTTTTTTTTAATTTTTAATTAGTAGAATTTGTAGGTGGGTCAAGATTGGTAAAGTTCTTCCTTAACTATTTCTATATCATTAAGTGTATTATCATATTTGTATTCCTTAGAAATATATTCATTGATAAAAATGTGAATACATTTTGAATTATGATTTTTTAATGCATAAAAATTAAACTGGGAAAGTTTAAAAAATAATTAAAATTAAATAAAAACCACAAATATTTAACACAAAAAATATTTATTTGAATGAAAAAAACTTAGAATATTTATTTGAATAGATTCAAAACCATCTTTATTATTTATAGTTATTTTTCAATTTTGATTTTGTCTTCAGATTTTCCTAGGCTTTCAATGCCTTGTTCTCAACTGATGATGAAAATGATAAAAGTCAGAAATTTAGCATGGGATAAACAAGGTAAGTATTTATTTTATGATTGAATGATAATCAGAATAATAGTATTAATTACCAATTGAAGTTCCTGGCTTTGCTCAGGCAGTACTTAATTATTTTATTATTAATAACGCTGGCAAATAACAGGTGTTCTATTGATTGTTTCTTGAGATTTAATATTTTCTATGTTGGCATAAGCTGCAATTGGTGTGTGTTTGGATGAAATGTAACTGTAACCAAGTAAAATAAACTAAATATTTTTTTTTCTTCAACCATTACACCCAGTGGTGTGTTGGGCAGCAACAAAATCTCTCCATCCCAGCCTATTCTGAGCCAGCATAGTCAGTGTACTCTAAGAATGCTGCATAGCTTCCCTTTCTCTTTCCATTGTTCTTCTCCAAGTTGTTCTCGGTCTTCCTCTCTTCCTTTTGCCATCTGAGGTACTGCTTAATTTGGCATCAAACCATAGTTTAAAACAAGGGACAAAATTTAAAGATAAGAGATATACAAATAAATGGAATTATCTAACAGTCATAATTTAACAAAGCTAAAGCAAGATTTTCAGATAGTTGCTTTCTTAGAGTCTCTATATCTGCGACACTGATATGAAACTTTCAGGTGATGAATGCACAAATTCAGTCATCATGACAAGACAATTTGCAATCATCTCTGATCTATTTGGGCAGAATAAAAATGATAGTAGGTATTATTTTTAGAACAACTCTCATTTGATGATAGCAGCATCTTAGCAGATGATTGCTGCCACCAGACTCATCTCCTGCATCAAGCCTCTTCCTGTGAGTTCTTGAGTGATTTTAAAGACCAGCAGCTGATCTACAGGGTTGATGACAGACATGGCACACAAAGTGAAAATCTTGACTGGATTAATCGTAGCTGGATGAGGAGCCCTGTTTTTGTGCCCAGCCACATGTCTCCTCAATCCTGCTACAGACTTGCACACCATACCACACACAACACATATTGTCCTCATACATGATGGTAGAGTCAGCAGATGATTGCCGCCTCAGATTTAGGTTTTTTATTGAAGTTTTCCTTCTCTGAGACAAGTTGCCTTCACTATGGCTGAGGCGCCTCGTCCATGTACTCATAAATACATGCACCCATGAAATATGTATCATAATAAGAATAATCTTTATTATTATTTTTAATTCTATGAATTTTTATTTATAGCAAACAGTTTGGTTTTGTCTCTTTCTGATTGTGATGGAGGTCAAATGGATGAAAAATCTGCTCCTAGCAATGTTCTTGGTAATAACTGGAATGTTCAAGGTATGGAAAATCCTATTTCTTCTTTTTCTAATGATAATTTCTATATGGTAGTACCATTGTTAACCTGATTAAATTTGTTGGAAGGAATGTGTGGATTCATACCTTTCCAAAGGGTAATAATGAAATCTTGTTAATCGTAATACAAAGTTTTTGTTTTATGTAACCTTTGTCTTATGTAACCTTTGTCTTATGTATTATGGAATTTTGGAAAAAAATTTTTTCACCTGAGATTATCTTTTTTATTTGGAAATTTTACTTTTCTAACTGGTTTTTATTTTCAGTTTACATTTCTGAAGAAGGAAAAACTCAAGTGAACATGTTTTTTGAAGCCCCTGACTATGTACGATTGACAAAATTAAAGATTAAAGTAAGTAATTTTTAATAATACCTTAATCTATGAATTTAAAATCTTTTATTGCTTTATATCTATCCATTTGAGATTATTATTATTGAATATGATAAAACTGTCTACCACAAATTATATTATTGATTTAAAACCATTATTTCATTTTTCCAATAATATTACATAAATAATGTAACTGTTATTTCACAATTGTATCTGTAAAGTAAAAAAATGAACATAAAAATCTTATTTCAAAATTTCTACTTTTTTTTTGAAAATAATTATACATTTTTAATATACTATTTTTTATTCTTTAGGTTGTCTCTGGGGATCGAGGTGCTCGACGAGGCCTGGTATTTGTTTATCGTGATGAGTAAGTATTCTTATAAATATTGAATTTGGGTTTCTTAGAAAAATAGATTCAATGTGTTAAAGAGAAAATGAAGAAAATATTCACTTTGTTTTGTAATAATCATTTTTAAGTAAACAATTTCAAATATAAAACAACTTTTCCAGATATTCTATATACATCAAAAATGGCCTTTTGCCTAACTTGGGTTGGTGCTCGACCAAGTAAATATAAACTCATCAAGGTGAAAGGCAACACTGATTACAAAAACCCAGTGATATAATGAGCACGTAAAAATGGCCTTGTGTCTAACTTATGTTGGTGTTCAACAAAGTAAATATATCCTCATCTAGGTGAAAGGCAATCCTGTTTACAAAAGACCAGGGATATAATGAGCTCAGAAAAATGGCCTTGTACGTAACTGGGTTGGTGCTTGATCCAAATAAACTTAATATAACTTATTAAGCCAGGCCTGGGCAACCTGCGGCCTGCTGACACATATGCGGCCCGCGACATTTTATTAGTTTGAGAAAAATGACGTGTGTTTGCCAATCTCCACACTCGTACGCATTTGTCCCATTGAATGATAAAATTAGTCTACTTTTCTGAATAAAACCATTGTAACTCAATTGTTTGAATTTTTTATTTAATTTAATACTTTTATTATATTTTTCAAACTTTATGCTTATTAACGGATGTTATTAATGTGGTCCTCCATTGCTTTTAGCCCCGATTATGCGGCCCTCTATCCAAAATAATTGTCCACCCCATTATTAAGCCAATCAAGTGAGGTTGAAATCCTTGGTTATGTCACTAAAAATAACTGGATCTTCTTCCACACCTCAGGATAATATCCTTAGCTAATTTGCTATTTATTACAGTACTCTTCACTATGCTAATTAAAAAAAAAAGTTGAATTAATCATAAACCATAACCCTGACCCTTTTAGTAAATCTATTTTTCTTGATTTTTTAAACTTCTGATTAACAGGGAAAAGTTCAATCTTGAGAAACATGTGAATCGTTTTAAGAAATATGATGATTGGACTCGTGCTCAGTCAAGGGCTTACGGCATGTAAGTAGATTTTTTGTTTTCTTTTTATCTTTTCAAACAAAAACAAATTGCAAAGATTATGAATTTTATTTAACATTTATATTCATATCTTTAATGTCATAATGACTTTTAAAACTTTCCATTTTTTTTATTGAACCATTTAAATATTTAAGACTCTTCAATATTTCTATTGAGCAATTTTTATTGACTCATCTTTTTAGTAAATTAATTATCAATAAATTAACCATTTTGATATACACATAAAATCATTTTAATAAAATATTTATAAAGAATACAAGATAAATATTGGTGGGTATTAACTTCATTTTTCTGACTTTTGACCTCATCTTGGTAGTTTATGATTGTAGTCAATCTCAGGCCATCTTCAGTCTTATAACTCTATCCCCAATAATCACTGACTTCCATAGTTTCTGTCAAACCACATTTTTGACCAACTAAACCTCTAATTGGCTTGGGTAGGAATTGAAATTGCTATCTTCTGATAATGCTCACCTGGAACCGTAGAGACTCCAACCTCTCTGTGCCATTAAAATGCAAAATAAAGTTTATACGCATATTATGAAGCCTCATCTCAAAAATAAGAATACAATAAATATTGGTGTTCATTTTTTTTTTTTCAGGGAAGAACTTCTTGTGCCTTCTTCTAAAGATGATCCTGTGGCTGTATTTGAATTTGATGATGATTGGTAATCATTTTTGTTCTTTTTCTCCTAATCTTATATTCAGTTTTTTTGGTGAATTAGATATGGCCTGTATGTGTTTGGTTGTAAAGAACTAATAAGGGAATAAAACAATAACAAAAAATTGAAAGATAAAAATAATTATATTTGATTGATTAAATAAATAAATGATAATAATAATAATTATTCAAATAATTTTGATTAACAATGTCAAATATATAAAATTAATTCCTGCTTTGTCAGCAAAAAAAAGAAAAATGTTGAAAATTCTTGAATTTTATGAAAATCTCTGAGAAAATAAGAAACAGTTTTTTTCTAAAAAAAAAAAAAAAAAGGTTTTGTTTTAACAAAGCCAAGAATGAAATGTCACATGCATATCATATGATATTTTTGAATGATTTTATTTTATTATTTATTTATTTTATAAAATATACAATGAACGATGGTTAAGTTCATCCACAGGGTACAGTATAAGACTAAGAAGTGTAGAAAATGTTATACTGTTCAGCAGAGCAAGTAGTATAACTCTGGAACTGAGCCCTGGTTTATATAGACGCTGGTTGAGTCCATTTAGAAGCTTGTTTCACCACTACAATATCGTAATTTGCAAGTTCAAATCCCAGCCAGTAATATGTTTAATTGTCAGTTAATCTTAAAATTTGTTCCACATATTTTCTGCTGTCAGATATTCGGGTACTTAAGGTAGTTAAAAAACAACAAAAAAACAAACTATAATCCAATTAAATGGCTGTTTCCATCAAATAAATACAGAAAGGATTTAGTTCCATTTAACCCTTAAAATCTAAATTTCAATGTTTTAAAAATGAGAAAAGAATTAAACACACTCTAGTTACCAAT
>JAUZSX010046371.1:0-20192 GCA_034780655.1 Idiosepius hallami
GACTATTAATATATATTATTCCTAACAGGACCTAATAGACAAAACATGTGCCCTGAAGAAGGACAACTCTGAAATGCGTTACCACTGATATATTCTTGTTTTTTCTAATTAATTTTTCTATCACACACACACACACACACACACACACACATATATATATATATATATATAAATATATATATATATATATATGATATAGACTCTCCAATCGATTTTGACATATGAGTGTCATCTAACCAAGTATAGCCGTCAGACTACATAGAGATTTGTTTACAGTGGAGAGGGCTTGTGTAGAGCACCATCCACACTTATTGAAACTGCTGATAACACAATCGGTGACGCTCGGTGCGGTGCAGGTGCAGGATATGCCACGGACCATGAACAACAGACCTCAGGTTTTATGTTATGTTAAAAAATAAGGGTTCATCTACCCAGTGGTTTTAACACAGACTAGACACTATCTCAACGTCCTTTTCTATTGTGTGTGTGTGTGTGTGTGTGTGTGTGTGTGTGTGTGTGTGTGTGTGTGTGTGTGTGTAGAAACGGTCTGTACCAAACTACTTTTACTATTTTTGGTCAATAGACTTGAAATTTGAAAAATTGATATTCAGACACGTGAAAAAAAAAATCTATTTGGTTTAAGCCGGAAAACAATTGCTAATGGGTCAAACTTGAAAAATGGGATAATTCCGTGTCCCTAACGTCCGCTGAATGGCGGTGTCGTGTCAATATAACCAGTTTACTAAAATAATTTTCGATTTTCTAACAAATACCTCAGTTTTCTAAGAAAAAAAATCCCGGAATTACAATAGCGCAAATCAAAATAAGCACAAATGGTGCATCAAAGCAGCAGCAGCAGGAGCATACCTGAGTAAGGCCGACCAACGACCAACACTTCCAATAGTTGATAAAATCCTCAAGAGTCAAAATGGCTAAAATAGAATTCTACTAAAATTCAATAAAGAAAAACAAGAAAGAAGTTTTGTGGAAAATGGATGAAAGAGAAAAAAAAATCAAAAGAAATTTAAACCTTGGGAAGTTTGTTTGTTTGTTTAACGACATATCAACCTTTTCAGGTTATTTTAATGCCCAGAACAATTACTTTTCATAAATGTTATTTGACGGGACAAATTGGATTCGAACCCGCGTACTATGTTTCCTAAGTCCGATTGCCTATCTACAGGGCCACGTCGACTGCCCGCGGTGCCCGCCTTGTTAAGTTCAACAGGAATTTATTTCTTAGTCATCACTATTAGCAGCGCCACTTACTGAGTGATTCTCTTCCTGGGGTCATCCCTTATCCTCTATTTTTTTAGGATAAGGATGAGTTGATATTGCCTTGGAGCCTTTTTGAATCAAAGAAAAATGCCCCACATCTGAAAAGTGGAAAAGGGCTTAGGAATCATCACACAAACAACACCACATATATTTCGGCTCTGGTCGGTTGGTCGGTTTATTTGTCTGACCGGTACTGAACATCAACCCAACTTTTGTCTAATCTCAACTGGGTCATCACTTGACCTCACCAATGACCTGAAATGCTCAAAAATCAGTTGTGACAACAGGCCTTTTTCTTCTCCGTTTCTCTTCTTTTTTTCCGATCCTTTTTCTCTCTGTTTCTATATCTTTCTTTCTGTCTCTCTCTCTTCTCTATTTTTGTCTCTCCGTTTTCTCTCTCTCTCTTTCTCTGTTTCGTTCTCTCTCTCTCTCTATCTCTCTCTTTCTGTCCGTCCCCGTCACTGCCTCACTGTTGCTTTCTCTCTCTCATTCTTTCTTTCTCTCTCTCTCCGTTTCTCTCTATATATTTTCACTCTGCCACCCTGTCTCCCTGGTTCTCTTTCTCCGTTGCTCTTTCTCTTTTGTTATTCTCTCTCTTTGTATTTCTCTTCCACTCATACATAAAAGTTCACACACATACACTCTAATGTTTACACACATACATGCGTAGACATATACGCATACGTACATACATACACTCATATTCATACCTAAACGACGAAAAAACATACATACACACAGATCAGAATGGTTGTTTGTTCGGTTTCAAAATTTAAACCTTTGAACCCTGAATTACCTACTGAAAAATTTAAATTTAAAATTAAAATTAAAATTTCAAAATTTAAACCTTTGAACCCTGAATTACCTACTGAAAAATTTAAATTTAAAATTAAAATTTCAAAATTTAAACCTTTGAACCCTGAATTACCTACTAGTAGTCACTGAGTCAGAGTCACTCACTACTCGGAGCCGTTCTGAGGGTACCATTTCAAGACCAAAATATCGGGGAATATCGTTTTGCGTTAGGTTGCCAGGGCTGATATATCGGCCCCGGTCCATTAGGATCTAAAGGGTTTAAGAAGCAGAGACAGAGGCCAATAAAAAAAGAGTAAAAAATCTATTAAATTTTATTTTATGAGACTGAGGATTATTTAAATGGCCGCCGCCACTCACTGGTGTTATTAGTAAAGGAAAGAAAGCGAGATAGGAAAATCGAGAAAGAAAGAAAGAAAGAAAGATGAAACAAGGTCGAGAGAAAAAGAAAGCAAGTATAGTTGAGAGAAAGAAGGAAACCCCTTTTTAAAAACCAATTAGTCTTTTTCTCTCTCTCCTTCCTTTCTTCCCTCTTTAGATCTTCTTTCTCTCTGTGCTTTCTCGACTCGACTCTTCTCTATTCTTTTACCCCTTTTCTTTTTTTTTCTCTCACGACAGCTGCTGCTTTCCGGTATTCAAGGCCAAAGTATTATTTACTGACTGGTACTGGTTGGTTGGATGAGTGGATGGATGGATGGATGGAAGGTCGGTTTATTTGTCTGAAACATTCATTCATTTCTTCTTTCTTCGTCTCAAAAAATCTTTTTTCCAGGCATTCTCACTCGCAAACAGAATTCCAAAGAAGTATTATTATCATTATCATTATTGTTGTTGTTGTTAATGATTTCGCAAGTATGAAGAGAAGAAGAAGAGGAGAAGAAAAAAAACACCCCGTCTCTCTACTCTCCTCTCAAGGCGTCTTGCTTATTTACACAAAACAAATTTTGAGGAGGCTTCTTCCTCCTTTCTTCCAAGTTCAAGAATCTTTTTGGAATTTCTTTTTCTTCTTCTTTAAAAGCTGCCAATCTCGAATCCAACCTTTATTAGACTAGCAGCAGCAGGCCCGAGCTGACAAAAATGACGACTTAAAAATGTTTAAAATAATAATAATAATAATAATAATAATAAACTTCCAAGCTTGTCAACTCATAAATTTTGTATTCAATAATCCTAAATACAGTTGGTAGCAAAAGTGTTCAGAAGATGTTTTTTTCGTATTTCTCAAAAACTTATCAAGTTAATGAAGATCATACACAATCTTTGAACAGACAGTAGTAGTTAAAAATAAATTGGAAACAATGAAGGTATACTAACTTAAGTTGGCAAATATTTATCAAGAAAACCTCAAATTACTCATTTGCAAAAGTCTTTAGTACACTGACACTGCCAAATTTCATTTATAAGCTGTCATTTAATCTTGCTGCAATATTTCAACCAGTCAAAAATTTCATTCTTAAACTTTTATTTCACCTTGCTAGAATATCTCAACCAATCGGAAGGCAGTATGAGGCTTCCAGTTCCTCACATGTCATTTGATACCAGGTCTCATAAATCGCAAAGATTGCTTCTTTCATTAATGTGTTAAAAGGACTCGCCTGCAGCCAATAAAATTATCAAGGATCTCCTAATACATGCTAATCAGAGTCGGAGACAATAAAAATGTATTTAGAAAAATCAAAAAAACACATATCGGTCATTAAAAAAGACAGCGTGAGGAAATATTCTCTGTTGACATGGCATGATGCAATTATAATTAATTATCCATGAACTAAAATTTAATATTTGTTGCAAGCATGGATTTGTTTTTGCCTTCTTCCAGAAAAAATATATATGCATAATTTTAATAAAATTTTTATCATAAAAATTTTTATGTGCAAATATTTCTGAATGAATTATTTTAGACTAGATTCTTATTTTAGCTTTTGTTGCTCCGGACAACTTTTGGGATTGGGAATTATTTTTAAATGAATTATTTTAGACTAGATTCCCATTTTAGCGGCGAGCGCTCTTCGGACGTTTGGAATTTTTTCTTCCTATCTTTATTTTTTTGTGTCTTTGCCTACTTTACATTCTTGCTCTCTCACTCTTATTTTCCTTCTTCTCTTTCTTCTTTTTTAGTTGTGGTAGTGGTGGTGGTGCACAGTGGTGCACTATTGACTATTGGTGCACCACACCAAGAAGCGGCATTTGAACTGTATTTGTCTTTGAATTTTATGACGTCATTGCCTCGTTGAAACTGAACCGAGGATAACAACAACAACAACACTCAACAGACGGATGTAAATGCGTTCGTTGCCAAAGAAACCAGAAGAATTTCAAGGAAGACCGAAGAAAAAATGCTATCTCTCTCTCCCTCTGTGTGTGTGTGTGGCCTTATCTAAAAATTATGCTTAACCACACACACACACACACAATATATATATATATATATACTTGGTGGGCAGAGCAGCAAGCACCAACCAAGTTTGGCACAAAGCCATTTTTAATATAATATAATATAAATAGATAAACTGACAGACAATCTAATTCTATTTCTGTCTGGTTCTATTTTTATCTGTTGATTTCTTTGTGCGTCAATAGGTAGTAGATAGATAGATAGATAGATAGATAGATAGATAGATAGATAGATAGATAGGTAGACAGACAGACAGACAGACAGACAGACAGACAAATATATCCATCTATTTTTTAATAGCCAATTTAATTCGTAAATTTAATATTGTGTGTAGTGAATTAATTAAAATAAGTTACGTGATCTACTAAAACATTTTTCTTACTTTATGCGGCGGTTGATCTTAAATTATTTAGGCACAAAGCCAGTTTTATGGGGTGCGCTGTGGCAGTGCAGTCGGTGCGATGCACATCACATCACGTCTGTTTGTAAAGAGAAAGATACCATTTTTCTTGATCATGAGAAAACTATGTCACTTGAAAGAAATTTGTTTGCTTTTATATTGATAACATATGATTTATTTTCCATTCCTGGCCTCTTAGATTGTGTCGACCAGCAACAGAGTGCCCCAAAGAAAGCATCTTCTCCAAGCAGAACTTTACGTGAATGTCGTGAGCAGGAGGAAGACTTCGAATTCAGAAACATTCAAACCTCAAGTGTTTGTGTGTGTGTGTGTGTGTGTGTGTGTGTGTGTGTGTGTGTGTATGTGTGTGTGTGTGTACTTACTGGACTCGCCTTGACTGTTGAAAAATTTTTGTCTTTCTATTTTTCTATTTTTATATTTATCAGGGCAGTGCTTAGGGCCCCCGCAGACCTTGCAATTGCGTGGGGGTCGCAAGCTATTCAGGAGCCGCCAAGGCTCCTTGGCTTCCCATATCTTTTATAATGCAAACAAATTAACAAAATAATTAATTAATAGGATTAATTAACTAGAAAATCATTATCACACTTATATGTTGAAATATCTATCAATCTATCTTTCTGCTTGTCTGTCTCTCTCTGTCTTTCTCCCTATTTGTATATACAGTTTTTGATCGAAGCCTCCAGTATGTTGAGGAAGGTGCAAGTTGCCTTTTTTATGATAAAGGGGCTACAAGGCGCATTCCGCGTCAGGGCCACTAGGTGGCTAAGCACGGTGCACTGCTTTTTATCTTTATCTTTTGTTTTTCTATATTTATTTTGTATCTTAGTATTGTTCGTTCTCTTTTTGTGTTTTTGTATCTTTGGGTCGTTTTATCTTTGTGTCTTTCTATATTTATTTTGTACTAGCAGAACCCTTGGAAATTCCACGGTAGTTGAACATTATTAAAACAAATATCAGCAAGAACCTTCTGATCACCAAGCAAAAATAAAATTAGAATGAAATAGTCCTTCAATAGAAAAATAAGTGGAATGTATTTCAGATCAGACTGAGAATTTTAAAAAAATTACACACTTATAGAACTGCTTTATGTATTATAAGAAATTAGACTACAGCGAAGCATCATTTTTTCTTTCCAAAAATTAGTTTTTTTGACAACCAATATAGACTACAACAAGAAGCGCCTGTGTGGGAAGTTTCGACTAAATTGGTCGAACACAACCCACAGATATAAAATTAGGGTAAATTGCGATGCTAAAAAAGGGAAGTCGCAATACTGACTTTTTCAAACTGTTGACGTCATGCAGAAAAGGGTCACACTGAAAATGTAGACCCGAAGTGTGATCAAATTTCATCAAACACTGTATTTAATACTTTTGAAACTTAATTGGCCGATGTATTGGCCCTAGCGACCTAAGGCAAAAAGAGACACGCCTACATTTCGGTCCTAATATAGTCTTCTAATAGAAGGGCTCTGATTCAGTAATTGGTAATTTTGCTAAGTCTTAAAAACGAAGGGGAATAGGAACGCTAAGCGTGACACAAAATCAAGTTCTTAAGGAAAGATATTTTCGTGTTGTTCCATCTTTGTGTCTTTATTTTTGATTTTTTGTGTGTGTCTTTGTTTCTTTCTGTATTTATTTTGTATCTTTGTGTCGTTCTATCTTTATGACTTTATGGAGTATCTTTTAGAACACATTCATCGTCGGGGAGAGAGATCTCTCTGCTGTCGATGATGTAGTTGTTGTGTTCGCTGATGTCGAGTCTGTTGTCGGGCTGAAGTTCTGGATTTAGTGCAAAGGTACTTATTTTGTAGTCAAGGGTTCGGGTAAGAGAATTGGTCCCTAACAGCCAATACAAGTCTTTTAGGAGTATCCCTTAAATTAGTGGTTCCCAAACTTTCATATACTGGAGTCCAGTAAATGAGTTCTAACTTACATGAAGGCCAAGTGGTAGATTGAGTGGGTGCGAGTGAAGCAAGCAGACCGCCGACCGGAGTCTGGGGCCTGCTCAAGGGCCTCGGAAAATTTTGCAGGGGAATACTTAATTTGGTGCATTCTAGGGCATTTTATAAGCATATTTATAGCTTAAAATATTTAATAATAAGGCATTTAGTCAACAAATTTATCAACTTTTATTATAACCATGTTCCCTGCGGACCGTCAAGAAGACCCACACGGACCGGCGCCGGTCCGCGGACCACAGTTTGGGGACCACTGCCTTAAATAACGACGCTAAATTATCAAAGTCACGGTTCAAAATAATCTATTTGAAAACCATTCTCCTAAGAGACCAAATCTATTAATAGTCCTTATTTTTAGAATGTAACTCTGTTCTATTAAGAGTTTTTGCTTGTACTCAACCCTTTCGACTCAAGAGGACCGGTAAATCGGCCTTAGTAACCTAAGGCAAAAAAGACACGCCGACATTTCAACCCTAATATAATCTTCTGATAGAACAGCTCTGAGTGACTAGTTGATAATTCAGGATCCAAATGTTAAGGCCGAAATATCGGCATGCGGGCGTGTCTTTAACCTTACGTCGCCAGGGCTGATATATCGGCTCTTTAGGGTTTAAAGAGTTAAAAAATATTCTTCCGTGAAATTAGATATCTCAATAAACTCCGCTTTTCTGAAACTTAACTCTTGTCTATTACAATTTTTTTTAGTTCAAGGCTATTACTCTACCAAGAAATTAAATCTCTAAATAGACCCTGCTTTTTTTTGGGGGGGAGGGTGTAATTCTGGTCTATTAATAGTTTTTGCTGTATTTAAACCCTTGGACTCTAAAGGGTCGATATATCGGCCTTGAGAACATAAGTCAAAAGAAGGCACACAAATATTTTGATTTTAATATGTCCCTGACATATAACAGCTTTGAGTGATTACTTGGTAATTTTAAAAAGTTAAGGTCCAAGGGATTAGAACCTATACTCCTAAGAAATTAAATCTTTTATTTAATAGACCCCGCTTTTCTGGAACCTTACTCTGGTCTATTAAAAGTTTTGGCTGTACCTGAAACAGGGAAAATGTATTATTAATTTATTTCTATTTGGTCATTTTTAGTTCTTTTTTCCCACTATAGAGACAAATAACACAGCTATTCATTGCTTTAAACTTAACTAATCATTTCTATATATATACTTAATTGCTTTAACACAAATGAAGGATACGGTGGTAATTACTATTGGGTACATCTAGCACCCTATTAACTACGATATTACATGTCTGCAACTAATTTGTCTGCAACAAGTAGAGATCGATTTATTTAGTCTTCTGTTCTGAGGTAGTTAACACCTCTATACCATTGACATAATGGGCTCGTCTTGGCTCTATGTAAGCCAGACATGTTCTGCCTTTAGACAGAGATTAGTTACGTAGTTTAATCGCTCGTGCATATTACCCAGCTCTCTCTATATTGTGACCCCTTACTTTCTCCAAAACCTTATTTGTTTAGTCTCGTTTTGAAACTTGAATGACGTCACCCCAAATAAAGGGGGCAGTTATTACTCAACAAATGTATCTAGCATTCTAGCAACAATTTAAAAAAAATATGCGAGGCTCATTTAAAAAGTAATGCCTCCTAGTTTTGAATTCTGCACTAATAGATCAGAGGGGATTGCAATGCATTCATTGCTATGACGACTGATCTTATGGATTCGTTGCCTCAAACTTTCAACTCCCTGTTGCCGATATTGACGGTGTGAGAGGCTCTAAGAAAGCAACACCTGTTATGGGCGTGCGTCACAAGCAGAGATGTGCCATTGAATTCCTCCATGCAGAAAAATTGAACCTATCAACATTCACCGGTTTCTGTTGGGTTCTGTGCGTGCAGTTATGTCAGCATAGAGATGGGTTCGTCGATTTCACAATGACAAATGAGCGTGAGCGTGACATATGCTTTAATTGGCCTTGTGTCTAACCTGGGTTGGTGCTTGTGCTCGACCAAGTAAATATCATATAGATCGCTTCGTTTTATCGCTGACAAAAGGGCATTAAAACGGTTGTAACAGAGAAAAATAAACTCTAGAGCACAAGAGGTCACTCAATCTTATGATACCAGTCCCGTTTTATTTGTATTTGTATAATTTCACGATGTATTTATAAAATGTGTATGTTTTTTTAGTTTGACGGCATATCAACCTTTTTAGGTCATTTAACGCCGAAAACAATCATTTCTAAGAAACATTCTTTTGATCCACTCATGATTTTTTAAAATAAAATATTATGCACCATTTAACCCATAGCTGGAGGGACGTGAGGTTTTATACCTTTCCTAAGAATTTTAGTCCAAATACAAACGCCAACAGATCGGCTATGGCTAAGACTCAAATTCGCATATTAGGATTCAGAAGTTCGACTGCCTATCCATTGCCACAAGTGGACTTTCCCTAAAATACGAGAAAAGTTATTTTTAAATATATTGATATTTATTTTATGACTTTAAAGTCGAAGATAGCTTAAAAGAGAGAGAACGAAAGGGGGTGGAAGAGAGAGGGGGAGAGAGAGATAGGAAGGGAGGGAGAGAGAGAGAAGAAGAAGTAGACGAAAACATTTCAAAATAGATCTCGTTAAATAAAAGTTATCCAATTTATAAGAATTAAATTTCAAGGGTGTAAAATAAGTTCACATCATGTAAGTCAAGAATTACTAAGTGTAAACTTGTTTATACTTTCACGATTTGCTAATGATAACATATTGTTCTGGAACCTGGGTCCACTCCCCATATAGATTTAGCTAGAGCGAGCGCCCATGTAAACCAGGACTTCCAACATTTGAGGCATGGGTTCAGTTGTTGCGGAGTTTATACTTTACGCTCGCCTGATTAGTCAACACTTCTTACTTACTATTCTGTACCTTAATGTTCTTACGAATACATCTTTAAACTCTGTCACGTGTTCGGTCTTCATTGTGGCTAACCAAGCCATAACACATAACCAACAACTTATGGTTAAAAAACTAAGATGACTTCCATAAAAATAAATTATTTTAGAAAAGATGAATGGACTGTGCATGTGTGTATGTGTGTATGTGCGTGTGTGTGAGAGAGTTTGTCACAATTGTAAACTTGTTGGTTAGAAACTAAAAAAGTTTATTCATCCTCATTTTTCAATTGTTAGTTTACTTTAAAAAAAATGGGCCAAGGAAGGAAAGAAAGAACAATGAACAATACTAGAGGAAGGGGGTAACAGAAAGAATGTGGGGTGTGTGGTGGAGAAGGAGGCCACCGAACCACTCACAGCCAGCTGCTTAAACAAAAAAAATCTACACACACTCATATACAAGTTTCCAGATGTTTTCGCCCTGAACTCGAAATAATGATACGTTGTTTTCCTCCGAAATAATCGGCGGCGGCGACAACCCATGGGTTGACATCCCCCTCCTACCATCTCTCCTTCGTTTCTTTATTTCTTTGAAGACAAATCAAGCAGAAGCATTAGCATTTTGCAGCAGCAATTGCATTAGCATTTGCAGCATCAGCAGCTGAACAGCAGCATTAGCCAAAACGGCAGAAATGACAGATCAACAACCAACGATAGTATGGTCACGGTCAAATTAAGTTGATGACCCACCCGACCGGTTCCCGCCAAATCACCGAAGTTAAGCAACGTTGAGCCTGTTCCAGTTCAATAGTCTGAACTAAGATGGGTGACCACTTTTTAATGATATCTAGTACTTGTACTACCACGCTAGTCGGCGGTTCGGTTCGTGGCATGATCAGTCGAGGATATTCATAGTAAAATACCTTCCCTACCCCAGTCAAAACCATAACATTTACGTTTAGCTGTCTCAAGCAGATGAGGCTCGTTAACTCGGGAATATCTCGTCTACGTAAAGAGCAGTCAACGAACACTCACTACAAAAGCCCAGGGGAAATAAAATGAGTTCGTAAAAATGGCCTTGTATCTGACTTGAGTTGGTGTGGTGGTGTGGCGGTGGCGCTTGCTCCACCAAGTAGACATAAACTTCCCTTTCACCCTCTCACAACGACCGACACCATGTAAGCTAAAAAAGTCCTGGGTTAGAGTTAACTCCTAGGGGGAGTACAGGCAGTTTCAGAATATACAGAGATTACGAAAACTCTAAAGACTGATCCAAGACCGAACGGGTGAAAAGAGGTGGATGTGGTCTTCCTGCTCAAAAACTTGATCGACCGCCATTTCACCTGAAAACGACTCAACTGCATCAGCAGACGACAATTAATTTTCCTGCTTGTCAGACAAACAATCCCTTTTTTGTTGTTTGTTTCTTTTTTTTAGGCAAAAAATAAAAGGAAGGGTCTTTTTTTTTACTTTCTCTATTGTCATTTTACAAACAGATCTTACCGACTACATACTTACTTGCTCTCCTACGACTAAGTAATTATAGCAATCCCAATCCAGTCTATTGTGAAACATTAAACAAATAGAAAGTACAGCTTTGTGAGGCTGGGCTGTCGTGTTTTTTTTTTTGCAATTGTTTTTATAGTTAAAAAGATAATAAATCTAACTAGCCATTCCTACAATGATAAAAATTATCTATTGTTGTTTATGGCATATGAACCAAACCATTAGGTCATTTAATGCCGAGAACAATCATTTTTGAGAAACGATCTTTTTGTCCACTATTACTCCAACTCCACATCTACTAAACCTATAGCGGGAGGGAAGGTGGGGGTTCATATATTTTCAACGGGTATTAGAGCAAATATTAACATAAAGACTAGGTTTTGAACTGGTGGTGTGGTGTGGTGGTGTGGTGTGTGTACGATTTCGAAGTCCGACGTCTAACCAACCACTATTGCTGAGTGCTGTCCCAAGTGAAGTTGCTTTCCCCAACTCCCATTAAAAGGAAATCTCAACTGAAAAGGGAAAGGGAGAAATAAACAAAAAGTAAAGAAAGGCAATGAAAGAAAGGAAAAGAAAAAAACAAGACTAGAGAAGAAGAAGGAAATAGGGAAAGAATGAAAGAAAGAAAAAAGAAGAAAGAGGGAAAGACTGAAAGAAAGAAATGAAAATAGAAAAATAAAGAAAGAAAAAAGAGAAATAACAAGGGAAAGATAAAAAAGGGATGGAAGACGAGAAAGAAAGAAAAAAACGTAGAAAGAAGCAAGAAAAGAACGAAAGAAAAAAAGTAAGTGTGGAAATTAAAAAATGCGGAAAATGTAAGGTGGAAGAAAAGAAAAGAAACATGTAAGAAAGAAAGAAAGAAAGAAGAGTGGAAAAGAAAAGGGAAGAGAGAAAGAAAAAAATTAATTAAAGAAAGGAAAGAAAGAATGAAAACAACCCCCAAAACTTAAACACAAGTACTTTTTCATAAAAAGTTTTGACCCGGTGTGGAAGGGTCCCTGCCCTGACTGATTACTTGCTTCAATGCTTTTGGGAAGTTACTCCTGTTTGTTTTGTGTTGTATGTTGTGTTGTACACTAACACTAAAGAAAAGTACATTTTTAAAGGATGGGATTAGTAGTAAAGAAGAAAATAGTGACCTAGACAGACAGGGCATCATCATCATCATTATCATCATCCTCATCTAGAAAAACCTAAATTTTAAGCAGCAGCCATAAACATGAATTGAGTAGTGATTTTTTTTCCGCAACAAGATGTTGGGAAGAAAAAGACTTGCTTTTATTTTTTTTTTATCAATTTTTGTTGTTAACAGTAATAAAAGAAGCCTAAAAAGGAATGTCAAAGTTGAAATTAATCAAGAGTCATAAGAAGAGATTTAAAAAAAAAAGGTTTAAAATTCCCTAAGTTTTTCCCTCTTTGTGTGGACAGTACATTTTTATTGGAAAATCACGGAATGGCCAAACAACGTAGGAGAGAGCACATGCGGCACAGACCGGCACGAGCACGCACGACCAAAAACCACGGGATTAAAAAGGGGGGATAAAATAAATAAAAAGTTAACTTTATTTAAGATATTTAGAAGCATGAAAAATTCAAATTATCATGATTTTATTTTAAGTTTTCACTAACTAAAATTTTTGGAAAAAATTTTTTTTTTTAAATCAACATATTTAGATTCTTTTAAAGCTAGCACTAAACAGTTCGGTAAGGGCACCAGCCGAACGCACCCGCACCACACCAACCACCACTGGCACCAGAGCAACAACAGTCAACACTCAGTCAACACAACAGCACAAGGGAATAAAATTAATTAGAAGAGACGGAAAAGTATTGAAACGAAACACTATAGTGACCACTACCAGACCAAGTTGAAAAATAATATAAAAATAGTTAAATTAATTTTTCCCGTGTTTTGTTATAATTTCTTCCGACATAAGTTTTTTTTTGCATTACAAACAAATAAAGTTTTAAATAATAATAAAAAATATTTACTACATGTTGAAATTGAAATAATTAATTGAAAATACTGTAAAATTAAGAAAAAAAGCCAAAAATCCAAATCTAAAAAAGACCAAAATATATATTTCGAAAGCAAAATGCTAAAAAAAAAAAAAAAAAACCCAAACCCCAGATTATTCTAATTTGTCCCTAAAACCCTTTGTTATTAAACATAAAACAAAGATGAGGACTGACTACTGACTCGTCTGAGTTCACTTCTCATTCGGAAGGATTGAAAAACAAAACTGAACTTTTAATTTGAGAATAATTCTAATTCAATTTATTTAATTTGATGTGATAAAATATATACTCGTACTTTAAATTTTAACATTTTTTAGACAAAAATTATTTCTTGTGAATGGATTTAAATTATTTTATAATGCTGACATAAAATAAATTGGGTTGGGATGCGTTCGTTATTTATTTATTTTTTTTAACTCTTTAAAATATCTGTTTTCTTTCAAATTAAGTCAATATATCGGCCCTTTAAGGTTAAAAGAATTACATTTAACCACAATTCGAGATATCAAATCCTCCTTTTCATTGAACAAAAAAAAGTTTTGTTTTATTTATCCTAAATCTAAAATAAATTAAAAATGTTTTTAATTCAAGAAAATAAAATCCCTTGCAATTTTTCGACGAGGGGAAATGAATTTTTTTTTACAAGAGAATTTCTTGGAGAGTTAAGTTGTCCTAAACGTGAGGAATCGAATAAAACAAACAGTCCGCAAATAAACTAAACTAGATTAAGAAATTAATTGTTTATCAAAAATATGAAAACTCAAATCACGAAACCAAAATATCTTTAATTTAATTTTATCTTTTATCAATATTTCCAGGTAAGAACAAGGAAATCTTTTTCAAATCTATTTATTTTAACTGTTGTCTCGTGATTAAATTATTATTCACTAAATGGCCAAATAAAAAAGTTCACTTTTCAAAAATGTCGGTACAATAGGGGAAGGGGCACTTTGGGCACAACAAACAGCGGGCTCCCAGCAGCCAGCACACACGCATTTTTACTTCCAATTTTTAAACTGAAGACTTGTGCGCATTCGTTTTTATTTACTTAAAATTTCGTTCTTATGTTCTTCATTTTTGTTTAAATCCATTCCTCCCTTTTTCACACATTTAAATCTAAAGCATTTTGTTACAATAAATTAAAACAAGTTTTAAAAATAAATTTAAGTCGAAATAAAACAAAAAGCAAGAAGATAAAGTAGAGGAAATTCAAATAATAAACGAATAAATTAATGTGCACACACACAACATCAACTGTTGTGTACGGACGGTGGTAGTGTGGTGTTTACTGTTGTTGGTGTCCCCGCTTCCCGTATCGTACAATATTCTTTAAAAGTTAAAACATAAAACTCGTTTTTTGTTTGTTTTTTCGTGATTTAAAAATAAATCTAAAAATTCTAAATGTTACGTAATCGAAAATTACTTTTATTCTCAACAGATAAACTATTCAAAACATGTTATGTCTCTAGCAATTTTCTCTCCCTACCCACTACTGGTCTTGCCCTACCCCGTCAAAAATAAAATATCGTTGTTTGTGTTAGCGCCTGAATCTTTAAAAAGGCAGAGGAAGGTGGAGAATGGTTAAAACAGTCGCACGAGAAAATAGTTGTTTTTTCTTTTCTTTTCTTTAGTGATCGAAACAAATAAACTCTATCTTGTTTTTGTTTTTTCTTCGTGTTCATTGGACGACATTTACAACGATAAGATTTTGAAACTCCCGCCCTTTGTGGCCAGTGGGCGCGAAATCCGTTTCCGGTGAAAGGTCACTCACTCACAATCAAAGTCTCTGTAAATTCTTATCTCCACACACACAAATCTAATATTCGTTCTTCTTCATTCGCACTGACTAAAAACACTTTATGAATGACATTTTTAAGAATAGTATTTAAGTTTTATTATTTTTATTTCAGTTAAACGATTTTTTATACTTCAACTAAAAGTACGGATACATGTTATAAGTAAAAAAAAAAAAAAAGATTTTTGGATCCTAAAAAGCCGGGCCGATACAACGTGCACCTCACCTTTAATAGAACGGCGGCCGGCCGGCTCTAATTAGCTTGGTATTTTAGTAAGCCTTGTTCCAAATAAAGAAAAAACTAATACTTTTTTGATGATTTTAAATCTTTAATTCTGCCGGCGGTGTGTCGTGCCAAGACCATACTAGAATATGTTCTCTTAAGTGGATCTTGGTTGTGCGTGTATTAACTTATTTAAGTATCTTTAGATTTATGAACAAAACATTGTAGCCAGCAAAAATATTGTTGGAAAGATAAAATTTCAGTGAATTGACCTTTTTAAATTTGAGATTCCTCCTAATGAAACTTTTTGACAATTCGAAAAAAAAAAATACTTTTTCAGGATTTCTTTTTCATGTATTCATTTTTTTTTTTTAATATTTGTTAACTTTTTCCAAAATATCTGTGTGTGACTTTTGTTAAGGGTCCAAACGATTTAAAATGTTTGGAAATACTTGAAATGGAGAGGGATGTTAAAAAAAAAAAAAACATCGCGCACACACACACACACACATTACTACTTGTAAATAGTTGTGTTGTAACTAACTGTAGCTATTGAGTTTTAAAAGGGACATTTTATTTACTTCACAATTTCGATTTTAAATCGACATTCGAAAATCCTACTTTAAAAAATATACCTTTAGCGTTGTAAAGTAGGTTTTTTTTTGTCTCATCGTTCTAGTCGCGACTTCGCTTTAAAAAAATCTACCAAAGTCAGATAATTATCTAATCAATATTAAATGATCATCGATTATTAAGTGAAAAATGAACTTTATAACTGTGTAATGATTTTTTTTAATCGATATATGAATAATAATTTTACCGGTCCTGGTTACTACGTTCGAGGCCATCGAGAACTAACTACTTGATATTATGAAGTTACAACGCTAGCCGTTATGTTAATTCTTTGTTCAATCGCAGTCATTTCCTAGAATGCTTTTTAAAAATAATAAAAAAATATCTCTTAGCTGCTATAAAAACAATTTACGTGACTCCTTTTTTTTTTCTCCATAATACTTTCTTCTAAACATTACTATTCGAAAAAAGAAGCACCCAAAATGACTTTCTTACAGTTCATTATTTTTTTGCGTAGACTTACTAGGTTGACAGTAGTGAGTGGTGACACTAATTATTAAATGTGTTAGTTGAGTCAGAATAATTTTAAAATCTATCCAACACAACTCCCCTTAACTTAATAAGCATTTTTGGTATTTTAATTAGCAGGCAATTAGACTTCTTAAACGTGTGAAAATGTCAACGAACGGAAAAAATAAATCTTGATTTAAAAATTTTCGTGCTTTTTCTGTAAACTGGTCGCATCATCATCCATGGACGGACCATAGTCCATCTTCAATTTAAAAAAAAAATCCGTAGAATGAATGAATGTCATTAAATTTAAATATTTTAATTTTAATTGAATGAGGCAAAGTAATTAAAAAAGAACATGTTGAATTACAACCTTACCCCCCCCCATCACTTTTTAGAAAAATCACTGTTTATTTTCCTGGATTTTGTTGGTACGTTTTTCTTCTGGACAGACGGATACAAACACAAATGTGTTAAATTGTCAACATTTCCATATACGACTGAGAGAAAATAAATAAATAGAAATGACTTTTTCAATATTTTTTGTTGTTTTTAAGTAGAAACAATTTTTCAGATGGTTTATTGAATTCAATAAATTTTAACCGGATTGAGAAGAATAAGTTTTTAAAATCAATGTTTCAAATTCACTTAAATTTGGGAAATTCTATATTTTAATTTCACTTGAAATTAATAAATAGTTCTTTTCAAGATATTATTTGATTGATAATATTAATACTAAACTATTCTCTTTTAAAAATACAGTGGGAATCATTGAAAATAACAAGACACAGCGTGCATAAAAACTTTCGTTTAAAATTGTACGTCGCGCACTTTAAAGACTTTTTAGCGCCAAATAAAGTACCTGCGTTAAAAAAAATGATAATTACAATTTTTTTTTAAAAACTTAGAATTGTATTTTACTAAAATAGGAGTTATGTCATTGAAGTCTAATTTTGTGTCATCGGGAAGGGGTAATTTATCAAAGCAAAATCATAACCGTCAAAAAGATTATTTCGTGTCAGAGGAAGAAAATTGATTTTTTTACGAGTAGTAGTAGTAGTACATTAGCAGAAAAAAAAGTATGAGGTTTTGTTAATGTTAGAGACTGAATTTGGAATAATTTTATTTTTACATTTAATCACAATCATAATAATCTGTAAAAATGCAAAAGTATTTTTATGAATTTAAAAAAATATATATTGATTAAAAAAACAAAAAAATATTTAAAAAAGAAAAGTTTACTTGGTAGTTTCCTAATCCCGCTTAACTTATTCCAGAGAATTTTTTGAGTATGGGCACTATAGATAAACGAATTTTTTTGACACTTAATACCCGTCTAAACAAAAGGAAACTACCAGTTTACTTTAGGTATTTTTACACTACAGTCCCGCCTGCCCAACAAAAGCGGTCGAAAAAAATAATTCTAAAAACAGATAACAAAAATAACTAAGTTTCTTAGAAATTAAACGGAATAATTTTTGTTATTTGGTTATAAAAAGTTATTTTGCAGTGAATAAAATAATATTATATTTTGTAATTTCATAAGTCATTAACAAATGATTTTTCTATTTTTAATCCTGTCGACCCTAAGGGGCCGACATATCGGCCTTAGTAAGCAAAGGCAAAATAAGACACACTGACATTTCGACCCTAATGAGGTTCTTCAATAGAACGGCCCTCAGTGACTACTAAGGTGGAGGTTGCAAAATCGTTGCGTGTGTGTGTCTTTTGCCTAAGTCGGCAGGGCCGATATATCGGTTAGGGTTTAAAGGGTTAGATATTCAACAGTTAACACAACAAACAACATCAATGTTATTTTTAAAGGGAGAAAATGTAGAAACGAACAAGTATGTTTTTGTGCCAGATAAAGTATCGGAATTCACATAAAGTCAAGCAAAAAGAACTTGTTATTAATGTACATTGGCATAAGCAGCACTTGAAGGTGTTGATGATGCAGAAATAAAAACTATTACTACAGGTTGGCACCCCAGGGTGCTGACTGCTATAAATATCAAAATAGGTTTGGAATAATAGTTATCTACCCTGTTTTGGAGTTAGTTTCAATTTTAAACTCTAGGTGTCGCCACAATTTAAAATTATTTTGTTTTAAATTTTGTCAATTTTTAAAACACGGGTTCAAATTATGGAAGGTAAGTGTCTTTTATTTTAAATTTCTTTTTTATTTATTTCGTATTATTAAATCAAATTCTTCCAGAAAATGATTTTTTTAAAAACTACAACATAAGGCAAATTTTTGTTTCAAATTTTTTTTATTCAATTCAAAAACTTTTTTTAGCGCTTTTAAAAAGGGCGGGTAAATGAAGTTAAGTTTATTTGATTTATGCCATGAACTTTTTTTTTAAACAATCAAAAAGAAACCTCCTGTGCTGCCTCTTATTTAACTAAACACGCCTCTTAATCTAGATTTTTTTCTATAATGTGTAAAAGATGAAAACTTAAGCCTAATAAAAGTTACTGGTGTAACCCACCTGTTGGGTCAATAACTCAATATTTATACTTGATGATAAAACCTTGATAAAATAACGAAAATTTAAAATATTAAAATAAAATAAAGCCTTTTTTTATTTGCTTCTTTAATTCAATGTTAATGAAATTTTACGGCACGTCTGGGAAACCAAGACCCTCCTTCCCTTAACGTACCTTTTTGCCTTTACACATTTTTTATTGATTAAAACATTAAAAATATATATATAAATATAGTTTTAAAAAAATACTTGGTTTCTGTTTTCAATAAAATTCTTTTATAACAGAAAATAAATTTTTATAATATTAAAAAAAAAACAAACATAATTATAGTCCGAAAACGCAAATTTGTCCACAGCTTTCAAATTTTTTTTCTTCGGGCACTACTGAAAACCATTAATAAAAGTGGCTATTAAAAGTCCACAAAAAACTATTTAGTGACAATTTAAATATTTGTTAAAAACTGAACCGAATTTCTAAAAAAAGTTGAACCCTAATGTCACTCACTAACTCAGTTAAAGGACCAAACATAGGCATGTCTTATGTATTCTTTTGTCATAGGTCGCTAGGGCCGATATAGCGGTCTTTTAAAGTCTAATGGGTTAAAGTTGGCAAATGGGAGTATATTAACTTCTCGATAGCGCAGAGAGAAAAACACTAAACAGTCTCTAAATAAGACCGTTGTTTGTTGACTCCGTGTCTACGCTTACACACGATATCCTATTGAGCACTTAAACTATATAAATAAATCTAGTCTACAAATGTATATTTGATAGGTGGTCTCGTGAAGAATGAAAGAAATAAGGATTTAATATTGATAACTCAAAATATAAAAATATATATTTTTTAAATCAAATCAAACCATCATTAATAAAAAGAGGAGGGGAAATAACTCAATGTTAAACCAAAACCAAGTAAATTCTGATAAATATTATTTTATTATTAAATAAAAAAATAAATATTGAAAAAAAAATATTTCATTAAAAGTCTCACAAAATATGGACATTCAATAATTTAAAAAAAAATTAATTTCATATAGGACGCCAGATAAGAAAAATTCTGTAAAGACCGTTAAAATAACACCTGTTAAATTATCAAAACGTTAAAAGTCTTCACAATATTTTAATATTTGAATTGAAAAAAAAAATTAACTTGTAATCGGAATATTCCGTTGTTTAAAAAAAATTGTAATTTCTTTCTATGACAAGTTTAATTATGTTTTAAGTTTTTCAGAACATTTTTATGTTAATTTTTGTTTCAAATATTTCTATTCATTGAAACTTGGCAGTCTTTTACCCTAGCTCACACCAACATTCCAATATGGGGGAAAATGTTAGAAGGGAATTTTTTGACTAC
>JAUZSX010046479.1:0-20191 GCA_034780655.1 Idiosepius hallami
TTGCAACGAGCCGTTGTTGTTATTTTGTTTTCCCCCTGTGACAGAGTTCAGGTCGAACTCCCTCCAGTCAATTACAGGATAATTGTAAGCTACCCAGTTTTTTTTTTTTAAGTATTTTTAAAATATTTTTTTAAAGTTTACAAGTTAGGTTTTCCACTTACATTCAAAACTGATATAAGTAAATTGAAAGCAGCAATTCATTTTCTATGCAATTAATGTTGATTATCTTTATAGAAGTTATTTGGACTTTTACTCTCATCTTCATTTTTATATTAAAATTGCTGATATGAGCTTATGAGATGAGTTTTGATTATTATCAAAACTTATTTAAGTGAATTAATTTGTTTGTCTGTTTTGTGTCTAATGGCATATCAACCTTTTCAGGTCATCTTAATGCCTAGAACAATTACTTTTGATAAATATTATCTTATACACACATATTCTTTTAATAACAGAAGTTGCAATATTTAATCCATAGCTAGGGGGGTGATGAGAGTATTAATCAACATGTCAACGGAGATGGAACAACTTGGATTTGAACTTGCATACTATGAGTCTAAAGTCCGACTGCCTATCCACTGAGCCACATTGACTACCCATGAAGTGAACAGAAGGAAGCAATCTATTTGCCATACCATGAATGTTGATCATCTTTATTCAAGTTATTTGGATTTCTACTCTCATCTTCATTGTTGTAATCACTATGGATATTGCTTATCTGAGCTTATGAGATGAGTTTTGATTATTATCTTTATTTAGGCTGCAACTCTCATCATCATTGTTAAATACACAATGGATATTGCTTGTCTGAATTGATAAAATGAGTTTTGATTATCATCTGTATTCAAGTGAATTGGACTTCTACTCTCATCTTCATTATCTTTTTCAGATTAATTAGACTTCTACTCTCATCTTCATTGTTATCTTTCTCAGGTTACTTGGAATAGTAGTACATGGGTTCAAATCCCAGTCAAAACCATTACACTCACTTTTAGCTGCCTCTGGCAGATGGGGCTCGTGAACTCAGAAGAGCAGCTCATCTAGGTGAAAAGCATATACATATATATTCATTGAAGTATATAGGGTGAGGTGGGGGATAAGAAGAAAAAAGGAAAGAAGAAAAAGGAAAAAGAGAGAGAAAACAAAAAGACAAGGAAAAAAGGAAATTAAAAAAAGAAAAAGAAAATAAAAAAGAAAAGAAAGAATGCAAAAGAAGGAAGAAAGAAAGAAGGAAGAAAGAAAGAAAGAAAAAGGGTAATTCGCTATATCACCAACCTTGAGTGCTGATATGTAATACCTATACATATAAACATACATTTGTTTGTTTGTTTTGTGTTTAACAGCATATCAACCTTTTTAGGTCATTTTAACACCAAAAACATTAACTTATGAAAAACGTTTTTTTTTTATAACACTATTTAACCAATAGCTTGGGGGAAGATGGGGATTCATACCTTTCCCAAGGGTATTATTCGACATTGACTTGGATTTGAACTTGGGTACTAAGGTTCCAAGTCCGATTGCCTATCCACTGGGCTATATCAACCACCCCTATACACACACACACATACATTATACACATCAGCACAGGTGGGGGTGTATCTAGAGCAATACCAAGAAAGAAAGAATGAAAGAAAAAAAAGAAAAGAAATAAGGAAAAGAATGAAAAGAAAGAAAGAAAGAAAAAAAGAAAAAAAAGCCAGGTGAAGATCAGCTGATGAAGCAAAGATGAAAGAATGAAAAACAACACCTGATTTCTATTTCAATTGCTTTGATCTTCTCAAAGACTCCAGGAATTAAAAAAAAAGAAAAATTCATCGTTCTTGGAAGGAAGCAAAAGTTGAAAGTTGCGAAAATAATGCAAGATTAAATGACACTCTACTTTTATTCTGGTCTATTTATCTACCCGTGTATCTATCTGTGTATACATCTAGATCTCGATCAATCGATCTATATATCTACCTGTGTATCTATCTCTTTCTATTTATCGATTGACTTATCAATCTGTGTATCTATCTATATCTCCCCTTCTTTCTCCCTATTTATGCATCTATCTATCCTTATGTGTATATCTATCTATATATCTATCTATATCTCTCCCTCCCTATCTATATATCTCTCTCTATCTCTATCTATCTATCCATCTATCTTTCTATGTGTATCTAACTATCTATCAATCTATCTATTTTTCTATCTGTGTATCCATCCATCCATCTATCTGTCTTCTACGCCGATCCACATTTATTTTATCTAAGTCTCTCTTCATCACTATACCAATCTTTCTCACTTTTTCCAACACTCTCTCTCTCTCAAAACTATTATATATATAAATAAAATACAGTGAAGCTGTAGAGACTTTTCTTCACGTTTCAGCTGCTTTGGACAGATGAAGCTCGTTAACTAGGGAGAGTAAACACACACGCCAAGTCATAATACACAATATATAGATAAGAAAACTTGCAATTATATATATATATATATATATATATATATATATATATATATATATTTATATATAGAAAGAGATACTATTATACATATATAGATGTGTGTGAGTGTGTGTGTGTGTCGATCAACTGCAGTCTCAACCCATTGGCAATGATGTCCATTATGGCTTACTTCAAATTTCTGTTTACTATCTTTTTTGTATGAGATGAAAGAAGGAAGAAGAGAAGGATAAGAAAAAGAGCGAGAGAAAAATAACGAAGAAAGAAGAAAAAGACAAAAAGGAAAAGAAAAATCAAGAAGGAAAAGCATAAAAAGGATGAGAAAAAAAATTTAAAAAAAGAAGAAAAAGAAAAAAGAAGAACAAGATGAAATAGGAAAGGAGAAAAAAAGAAGAGAAAGGAAAAGAACTAAGAAGAAAAAGCATAAAAAGGAGAAGTAAGAAGAAAAAAAGAAATGGAAAAAGAAGAAATAGACAAAAACAAAAAGAAGCAAGATGAAAAAGAATCGCAAAGAAGAAGAAAAAGCATAAAAAGAATGAGAGAAAAAAGAAAAATAAGAAGAAATAAGAAAAAGAATACAAAAAGAAGAAAAAGAACAAGAAGAGAAAGGAAAAGAAGCAAGAAGAAGAAAAAGCATAAAAAGAAGGAGAAAAAAGATGAAATAGAAATTGAAAAAAAAAAAAGAAGAAGAAGAAAAAGTAACAAACAAAATGATATTGAATAAAGAGTCGGCAACTAAGTGCAATCATCTTGATTTTTGGAGACGAGCGGATAAATAATAAATAAATAAACAAGACATAATGAAAGAAAAAAAGAACGAAAAAAAGACGCTATTAATTCAATGGACCCATAAAACCCAAACAGTTTTTGTTGATCAGAAAATGATGCCACCTCCCCCCACACACACACTCTGGCTGGAAGGCCAGAAGAGTGGCTTATTTTCTTTTCAATTCCTAAACTCACTTACTCTTCCGAAGAACTCTCAGTTCTGTGAAATATAAAGCAATTTTTATGTTCACAAAAGTCTGTCGTTACTAACGATTGTATGGAGATCGACCTCTGACATCTTATGACCAATGATGGCACATGAGGCCCGGATGACGTGTGGCCAATTTTACCAGGTCATGTCATGTGCTAATGGTACCATGCAACCCATTACTACCTGCCGCATGGTTGGACCACCGGCAACACTGCTTCCCCTACCAGTATGGTGTTGAAGTATTGTTATTCGACGGTCGTAAAGTTGTTTGGTGAGGAGAGTGGCTGCTAGTTACCTGAAGGATTTTTATAGATTAATAAAAAAAGCACCGTCTCCCCCTAAAACAGATTTGAAAGAATTAACAGAATCCAAATTGTGAATATTCCTCTCCTCATATGGAATATGATATGATAACACAGACAGACAAGTCTGTGCCTAGAAAACTAAGGCTCAAGTAACAAGCATTTTAGAGAAAACATATTTGGCATAACGCCGTTCGAACACTTTCAGAAATCACCAAGTGATTAAAATTCTAGGAGTGATTAAGCATACATGTGATGAAAAAAAAAATGTGATTAAAAGTCTAGTGATTAATAGTTGGGTGATGAAATGTTGAGTGATGAAAACTTTGTACACAAACACCACTTCTGAGAAGTATATTTGGAGGAAAGGGGTTCTTTGGGAGAATTGAATAGAAAGAAGTCCTCGTCAGCTCAGAGCCAGGGTTGGCATGGGTAGTATGGGGGTGTTCAATCACGTGGTGAAAAAATTGGAGACATTTTTGTGCAAACAAAATCGATTGATTTTGTCTCAAGACCAATTGTTTTAAGACTGTCATCATTGATTAGACGAGAGAGTGAGTTTTACGCCCACGATAGTCGCACCATTCAGATAATGGGTGTGGTGTCTTGTCTGGTCCGGTGTCGGGTAGATGCGGGACTATATCTCTGGCAAATCTACTACAAGTGAAATTACTGTAAACACAACCCGTTTTACATGTATTAGATAGAAATAAACACGTTCTTTAAAAAGCTAATGTAAAGCAAAATTAGTTTATTTTGTGTTTAACAGCATATCAACCTTTTTAGGTCATTTTAACACAGAGAACAATTACTTTAGATAAACATTACTTTTATACACAGAGTTTTTTTTTTAATAACACAAGTTGCACTATTTAATCCATAGCTTGAGGGAAGGTGAGGATCCACACCTTTCCCAAGGGTATTAGTCGACATGTCAATGTAGACAGAACAACTTGCATCTGAACGTATTATGGTTCCGAAGTCCAATTGTCTATCCACTAGGTCACATGTCGACCACCCTGTAAAATTATTGGTAATCAAAACTCGTTTTTTCAGGTATAAAATAGGAATATGTTCCTCAATAACCGAGAGCGAAATTAATGTCAATTGAACTTATTTGTATGTGTTTTATATAAAAATATATATGCTGAATTTTAATTGGGAAATCAATAAAAAAGAAAAAAGGAAACTAACTGGACACTTTTCTTGGACATTATCTTAAAAAATGATTTTCTTGAAAAATACCCAATATATGATGGAAGCTATTTACAGACACATTCTGGTAAATTAAAGAAAGAATTATTAGTCATTAATTTCTCTCAGGAAAGTAGTTCTTAAAATTTTTCCTAGATTTTTAAACTTTGCTTGGATTTTTGATGTTAGCTATAAAAAGTTGTCAATTTCAACTAATTTTTTTAGTACCATCTTCCAAAAAAATTTAAAGTTTATTTTTCTTCTGTGTAATTAAAAACTTTACTCTTTGCTGGTTTTAATTTTTTTTTAAATGAAGGGTCAAAATAAATTTTGCAGGGAGTAATGAGAAAAAATATTGTTGAAAAATTTTTCTTTACTTTAAAAGGTGACCATGACCGGCAGTGCCGTGCTTAGCCACTTAGCGGCCCCAACGCAGAATGCACCTTGCGGCCGGCCTCTTATCCTAAAAAGGCAAGAGCTAGAGCTTTTGAATATATATACAAATATATATCGAGAGAGATAGGCAAAAAGAAAGATGAATTGATAGATGTATTTTAAGTGTGATAATGATTTTCTTATTAATCCTAACAATTATTTATTTTGGTAAAATTTTTCACAATACAAAAGATCTGTGAAGCAAAGCCTTGCAGCCCCTAGGGAGTTTGCGCCTCCTGCCTGCAATCGCGAGGTCTGCAGGGGCCATAATCACGGTCCTAATGTAGACCACCGGCCAGAATGGACCGAGCATCCGTTTTCGTTTGTTTACCGTTCAAAATCAAAAAATAAAATTTTTTTCTTTAAATTATTATCTTTTAAAATTTATTCTTTATTTATTTTAATCCTTTGAACCCCAACTTATCAAATTACCAGGTCGTCACTTAGTGACATATTAAAGCCAAAATATTTGTGTCTTCTTTTCTTTCATGTTATTAGAGTCCAAAGGATAATGAATAAAAAATATATAAGTTAAAAATAGATTTCTCAGATTTAGCTGGAATTTTAAATATCATAAGTGCTATTTTTTTGTATCATGAATTGAAAAAAAAATAATGCAAAGTATCAATTTTTTTAAAATGGAATGCCAAGCTTTGCAAGGGAAGTAACTCTTGTAAAATTTTTTAAAGTTATAGATCCTTGGATGGTGGGGTTTTTTTAGGCAGGAAATAATGATTAGGTCGGTTGGTTTTTGTCCTTTTTCTTCCTCCTCTATCAATTCTTTTTCTTAATCCTTTGAGAGTAATCTGTTTGAGTATCCGTTTGATACTTAAGCATGAATGGGCGCTGACGACGATTATGTAATTATATGGAGCCATTTGAGGGCTCTAGCCTGAAGAAAAATCGAGTTTTGTAAGTTTTGTCTAGGTTTTCCTTAATTTGACATGAAGTAAAGAGTAGCTTTCTTAGTTGACCCCACACCTGTAAAAATCAAAGTGCATTAAGTGTATGAAGTCATTGACCGACCAGTTTATTAATAGGGCTTTTAAAGTGTGTTCCCGATCTATTTCAGAAGTGTTTAGTATAGGGTAATGTGGGAATCAAGGGTGAAATTTGAGCAAACCACATTATCTTTTACTTTAGCTACTATAAAGTTTCTTTTATCTTTGTATTTTGCAAACAGGCAAGGTTCTGTCTTGGCGCCAGGCTGAAAGAAAAAGTAAAAGAATGCCAACATGGCCACCAAAGGCTTTGATCTCAAATCAGTCTTGGAAAACCTTGTGTGAGCGTGCTTAATTTGCATATCACACATTATAAAAGCAGGTCGCTGAGGAGAGTAGAGAGAAGCGTTGCAGACCTGTGGTTTTTGTGTGTCACGACCAGTCAATTATGACCATAGGCGCGATGTCCTTAACCTTTGATTTAATGAAAGATAGAGAGGGACATGGCCGTGCTTAGTGTCCCCACAGACCCGGGCAATTGTTAGGGGGCCGCAAGCTCCTTAGGGGCAGCAAGGCTCCTTGGCTTAACTAGAAAATCAATATGACACTTGAAATACACCTATCAATCCATGTCTCTTTCTATCTATCTCCCTAAATATATATTTGTATGTATGTATATAGTCTTAGATCGAAGGCTCCAGTATATTGGGGGGAGGCAATTTACCTTTTATGGGGAAGGATGCAAAAAAGCACAGCACTGGAGGGGGAAAGAAGGGGAAAAGATGAGTGACTCCTGACTATCCTGTCTTTTATGCTCTTTCTAATTGTGACAAAAAAAAATGCAAACTTTTATTGTGGACAAAATCTCGTGTTACAACAAGAAAGGGCAATAATATTAATGTTTGGTAGTTAGGATATGTTTTATGACACACACACAAAATATACAAGTCAAGAAAGAAAAATAAAACTATAAAAATAAACCCTTATTTATTCATCACAAATAATTAAATATAGACTTGAAATGAACAAAATGCAAAGCAAAGCTCCAACCCAACCAACCGACTGCTGTCTGTCCTGTCCATCCAAGTGTCAACCAACCTCACCCAACAACTCATTCACTAACTCCTAGAGTTTGATTTGGATGGGCCCGGGCAGGCAGACGAACAGTCAGACAGAAATATTCATTCGCTCTTTCTCTTTTGGTTGGACCTGGACTTGATCTTGAACCAAGGCCTTTGAAGAGGGAAGGAATAAGAAACGCCTTGCTTGAACTGACACGACTTTTTATAACTATTTAAAACAGTTTCTATCAGAAAAGGCGTGGATACTCTCTCTCTCTCACTTTGCTCCCTCCTGCTGTTGCTCTGTTAATTCTCACTTATTTATTATCACTTGGGTGGGCTAACAACTTCAACTTCAGACTACAACAAAGAATCAAGAAGGAGGGGGAGGCTTCGAAAGAAAAAGAAAAAAAGTCATTATTCAAATGTGAAAAAAGAAGAAATATTTTAGAACAACAAAACAAGTTAAAAATCAAAAACCTAAAAAGTCCATTTATCCGGATTTTCTACCAAAAGATCCCTGAGAAGAGAGAGATTTCTCCCAAACCGTTTTCTTTTCAACAAATAGTTTGTTTTTAATTTTTGGGGGATATCCTGACAGTTTGTTAATGTTGTGGTCGAAGCTTCTTAGGTGAGTAGACTAGACTACTACAAATTCGTTTTTAGAGCATTTTAATGTGTATTTTTTCACTAACACGGACAGGTTTGATGGAAAAGCCAACTGTCAGTTTCAACTTTTTTTCTCTCCAATTTCCTGATAAGTGTTTTAACACTAGACTTGAATGTTTTTTTTTTTTATATATATATAACTATTACTTTCGGACTCGTCAGTCTACAGAGTTCATGTCGAGGGTGTGCATAAACATTGACTGCACCCTGCACGAGCTGATGGTGTTGATGGTCTGTGTGTGACTGTGACAGTTGTGGTGTGTGTTGTTGGTCACAAAAATTTCACTTTCATCAGCAAACATTTATTCACCTGGACAATAATCACTAGAGATTTTTTAATCACTTAAACATTTAGTCACAGACATTATATGAGGCTGAAGGAAGCTTTCGCTATCTCTCTCTCTCTCTCTAAAAAAAGTGATAATGTAAAAACATCAAAAATAAATGTTTATTTATGCTCACAAATACACTAAATTTCAGCGCGTCAAGAAAAAAGTGATAATATATATATGCTTGGAGAGCAGAAAAAATAAAAAAGTGATAATGTTAAATTTTTAGCACCCTTGGTAGTTTTTGGGTTATTTTTTTACAAGAAGTTGTTAAAATTTATTGTTTGTACCAAAGTTATGTTTGTTTGATTCTTTGGTTGTGTTTCACGGCATATCAAACCTTTAGGTCATTTAATGGTGAGGAAACATTAAACAATCATTAAATAATCATTAAACAATCATAAATGTTCTTTTTGTCTACGCAAAGTCCGACTACCTTACCAACTTTGGGCCAAGAAGTGGACGACCTGACAGACACCTCCCCACATAAATAAAATTCAAATGATTTCAAAATGTTTTATTTTTCTCATTTTAAAATTAAGAGTAAATAAATTTAAATTAGATTATCTCACTTAGGATTTAAAGTCGCAAAATTTGACATTTAATTCGTTATTTTAAGAATTGAAAATTTCAATTAAAATTAAAAAGAAAAAAAAGAAACCTGTTCATAAAGATTATACATCAGGGGCTTTTATTGATTTTTTTAGGGTTATTATAAGTTTTAAAGGAAGACTGAAAGTTTATTTATGTTTACTTGGTCGAGAAGGGAGTACCAAATTAAGTTAAGGCCACTTTTATATGCTGCTTTCTGGAGAGGGTGTTTGTAGTCTGTGTATGTTGTTTGTTACCCATTTGACCTTGATGAGTAGAGTCACTCCTTCCTTCTAGACAACTAAAAAGGTAAATGCAATAGTTTTGACTGGGACATTTGAAATCATATAATACGATTATTCCCTAGTTCAAGCTTTTACCAATGCTCATGCTCCAGTAACCAACTGGCCCCCATTGCTGCCCAAACTGAAAGTTTGTTGCTAGATTTCACTAGCAACAAAGTTTCAATTTAGGCAGTAAGGGTGCCTGGGTGGGGTGGCCAGTTGGCCAAAGGAGCAGTAGGAGCACGGTGTATGCATTAGTGTGGGTGTGACCCAAAAGATCGATTATTGAAAAACGACAAAATTATTTTTACGATAATTGTATGGAATGGAACATGAAAGATTTCTATTTGTTTCTCAGACAAAAATAGCTGCTAAGGGGTCAAACTTGATGGTGGGGCATTTTGCAGTATGAGTCACACAATAGAAGCAGGGAGGGGGGGCAGCGACTATGTTTTGGTTGTTCATTAATGGGTCAATCAATATAACTGGAAAAACTGGAAAACTAAAATAATTTTCGTATTTCATAAGTTACGGCATTTTTTTTAACAAAACAAATCTTGGAATTTACAAAAAATACAGATCAAAATGAGCACAAAAGAAGCATCAAAGCAACCCCGACAGGGCAATACTGCAAATGAATAAATATAAGACAACTTAACAAATAAAAGTATAAAGAGTTTCTGAAAAATAATGTGAAATGTCAATAAAATGTGTTACTTAGTTCTACTACTGAAAGTTAAACACAGGCCAAAATTGAATAATTATAAATATAACATTGAAAACTAATAATGATGATTTTAAGTGGAAAGGGTCAAGTTAAGATAAATGCATAAAATAAAATGAATAATCGTCAAATAATAAAAATAAAATAAAATGATGAATTGAATTAATGATTAATAAAATAATTGTTGTTATGTTACTGTAATGTTTTTGAGCGAAGATAGAAATTGAATGAATTCATTCTAACACCCAAAACTAACACTAATGGTTTAAAGGGTGCTTTAGGGCTGCTGCAGTGCTGGTGCATGTCTTCTGCCTGTGACAATATGCTCACTTCTTGTCACTGAGGGGCCTAGGACTGTGTGCGACAAAAATATTCTTTAATTCTTTCGACCATGACCTAGCAAAATTACTAACTACTCACTCAGAGTCGTTCTATTGAAGGACTATGTTAGGACCAAAATATCGGTGTGATTTTTTTTTCTAAGGTCACCAGGACCGATATATTAGCCTGTTAGGGTTTAAAGGATTAATAAAAGCATATTGTTACAGCCCAACTAGTATGTACAGAATTAAAAAAAAATGATAAAATGGTTTTAAAATCACATAATAACAACAAAAATATTCTTTAATAAAAACACATTGTAACAACCCTAGCCCTAAAAACAACAGAATTTAAAAAAAAAATTGTAAAATCGCCAAATAGTCAAGTAACGAAAATAATATTATTTAATAAAAACCTATTGTCACAGCCCTATTTAAGGATATTCAGGTCTGGGGGAGTAAGATCTACAAGAAAAGAGGAAATAAAATAAAACGATCTAAAAGGATCTTAGAGTCCAGGGAAGGAAAATAGAAGATTTTTCTTTTTAAAAATAATTACTCAAAAGGGTGATTATTCATAAGGAAGGGTATGAAGATCAGGGTAGAAAGATAGTTAAATTAAAGGGTTATTAATAAGATCGTGTATAATGTTTCTTCTATTTTAAAGCCAACTCACAAACTCATTAAAAGCAGCAGCACTCAGCAGATATATCCCTTCTCTGCTCAACCAGTTGAATTCAATTCACACTTGTCATTATTTTATCTACCCTCATTTGTTAAAAAATATTGTGCCCCTAATTTGTTGTGTGTTTCCTGTGGACTGTACAAACATTACAAGGAACCCTTAGTGTTCATGTTAACCCTGGTCTGGGCTGTGCCTAGAGCGCCCGCAGACCCTGCAACTGTGGGAGGTGAGGGGCGCAAGCAAGCTCCCTATGGACTTCATAAGGCTCCTTGACTTCACACACAGATCTTTTTAGTGCAAATATTACCAAAATAATTAATTATTAGGATTAAATAAAGAAAATCATTATCACACTTATATGATGATGAAATAATACATCAATATATCTCTCTATTATAAGCTCTAATCGACGTGTTTGAACGAATCCTACATCCGGTTTTAAATTTACGGGCATATGGCTAGGTGAAAGTACGCCTTATATCACGAAGAAAATAAGAATTTGAACTGTGAACAATTATTCTTAAATGGTCATCCATAACTACTACCCAAGCTCAACGTTGCTTAACTTCAGTGATCTGACGGGGACTGGTATCTCCAATGCAACTTAACCATATATTTCGATTTAGTACTCTAGGAGTGGTGATTCTTGCTTTAAAAAAATCTTTTTTCAAAAAACACATATACGAAGAAGCGATTTTGGGAAAAAAAATTTTTTGAAAAAAAAAAAACTTTGTTGTTCAAATAATAAAAATAATTATTTAAAATTAAAAGTAACTTCTTTATCAAACAAAAAAAAATAACACAAAAAAAATAAAGATAAATAAAAAAAATAAAAATAAAAAAAAACAAGTTGTAAATTGGAATTAATAGCGTTTTAGTGAGTGAAATTCTGCTTCTTTGATTTACAAAAAAAAAGTTGAATTGTGGGAGATAAAAATGTCAGCACTTCAAAGTAAGTGAACGCTTATTTACGATTATAAAAACAATGATTATTTTTTAAAATTAATTAAAAGTTCTTAATTAAAAAATCGCATTATATGATGCAGATTTTATTTTTTTAATTACAATTATTTTGTAGAGTATCTTTTTAAATAATTTAAAATATACTGTTATCTAATCATTAAATACTTTTTAAAAATATTTCTATATTTTTCAAAATATTTTAGAAAAATACAAAAAAATAAGTAGGTTACAATTTTTTTTTAAAAACATGAAATTATACACTTTTTAAAAGCCCTCACTAAAGTTAGAATTCATGTAGAATAAAAAAAATCGTTCAATCATAATTATTTTATTCAATTTACTATAATTCTTGTACAAATTGCAGTTACAGTGATTACTTTTATTTTTCAAGGAATTTTTATTTCTGGGAGAGGGTATTAAAAAAATGTACAATCAAAAAAGAAAAAAATCAATAGAAATATCAACAATTTTTTTAAAGGAAATCATTAAAATAATTATTTTAATCGGATAAAAAACTGATTTTTGAAAAAGTTTGAAAATTACGGCATTTTTTCTAACGTCTGGCATATTGTTTCTATTTTGGAGGAAATCTTTAAAAAAATTTTTAACTCATTTTTACTTACATTTTTTTGTTTCTTGCCATTTCTTATGCCCTAAAAATATTTACACTTTTTTATTAATTTTGTTTGATTCTTCATAATTTTGGGGTCGAAAACTGGCGATTTAATTGCCCATTCTTGATAACAAACGAATCTCTCGATACTTACGCCAACAAGCTGCGTTCAACATGAAAATGAATGAACAGATTAGGTTCCAGGCAGGAAAAACAAGTTAAATTGGCTTTCGTCCAGAAGTTTCTAGAAAAAAATATTCATCATATTTCAATTCCAATATTAAGAAGAAAAAGAAAAAAAATTAAAGAAGAAATAGATTTTTGTGTATAAAAATGATTCTTAGAAATATTTTTTCGTTGTTCTTCTTCGAAATCATTTGTTTTTTTTAATTCTTAATCAACAAATGGCGTCTAAAAGCTGCGCATGCGCACATTAACATGTCTGTTTTTTTTTTAACAAATTTTCTCTTCACTGATTTGGGGTCAAATCAGCTTCTGTCTGTCTTTTGAGCAGGAAGTTTTCTCTTCACCATTTTTGGCTCAAATCTGTTTTCTGTTGTTTACAGAATTCTTCATCATCTATGAGATTTCTAGAACAGCCAATTCTGGCCCAATAGGCTTTTTTTACTTAGCTACCGAGCCTTAATGGAGGAGGTCCATTTGGCCTAGTGGATAATAGTCGAACTTCGGAATCGTAAATACTCGAGTTCGAATCCTTGTCGTTCCATTTGCATTCATAATTGGATTAAATACTTTTTGGAAAGGTATGAATACCCACTTTCCCTCCAGCTATAGTTCAAATAGCACACATTGTGTTATTAGAAAAACTACGTGATAAAAAAATAATGTTTATCAAAAAAATGACTGCTCTCGGTATCAAATGACCTAAAAAAGGTTGATATGCTGTAAAACAAAAACAAAACAAACATACTAATAATACATATAGGCAGACTACTGAAAAGGGGCCTGCCAACAGGCCAATGAAATTATCAAGAATATCTTTGACACTCTAATATATACCTTCTGACTTGTTTTGTTTTTGTTTTGGGTTGCGAGGGTGGAGCCATTGATCCCAGTCTAAACCATAACTTATTCACCTTTAGCTGCCTCGGGTGGATGGGGCTTGTTAACTCGGGATAGCAACTCATCTAGGTGAAGAGCAACAACACTGAATGCAAAAAGCCTGGGTATATCGAGCTTTTGCCCCTGAGTGCTCCACATTCGCTGCCCAGTTTATTGTTAGAGGAACCATCAAAATCAAACAGATTTTAGCAAACACAAAACGAAAGGTTTCTTATGTAAATTCACTCTAGAGAAGAAAAGGGAGGGAAAAAGAACTGGAAGAGGAGGGATGGGCTAGAAAGGAAGGGGAAGTTGGAGAGAAGGAAGGCACCAGCTCTGTTTATCAAGTGTGTTTGACCTGATGATCCCTGGCGACAAAAGGCAACAATGGTGTATTTATATACATCCACACACACATATATATATGTGTGTGTGTATGTGTGTGTGTGTGTACTTGAGTACTTATACAAGTAAATTCCTATACAGGTACATTCTAGTCAAGAATTCTAGTTAATATTTTTTTAAATTCTATTAAACATTGCATATGAATTCGGTATCTTAGGTCCTATCACACCAGACGATACAAGCGCGGGCGACAAGAAGAGCATTCGTGAGCCAATGTGAAAAATTGAGTCATAGTTCGGATCTATGCCAGGACTGTTAATCTTGCTTGGATGGTCCTTACATTGACAAAGCGCTTTCCTTGCCTGAACTCTCCCCGGATCAGAGGAAAGGTCATGCCAGTTCGTCTAAGAGATAGAACAGGTGCAGGGGCTGCCACAAAAGAAATCCACGATAATATCAAGTGCCGTAATGGGACCCCACTCCATTTGGTTGCCTAAATGTGTATACACCATGCTGGTTGGCCGTTGACGCTGAAAAGGGGTTCATCCGCCCTTTAAAAAGTCTTGTTTTTAATCCTTCAGGGAGACTAGCCAACCTCCTCACCAAACAAAGCTGGAGGGGAACCAGTTTAGTCGCCGGTGGCCCGACCATGCGGCAGGTAGTATTTGGTTACATGGTACCAGTATCACATGACATGACATATATAGAGTTAGAATTCTCAATGTCAGCGATATAGCATGCAGACTGGATGAGCGTAGACACAGAGTCAACAACTTTAGGTGACTCCGTGTCTACGCTTATCTCTCTCTCTCTCTCTATATATATATATATGTGTGTGTGTTTGTGTGTGCAGATCTGTGTGTGAGGGGGACACTTTGTGTGTGTGTGTGTGTGTGTGATCAGCTGTTACCATTTTGGTACACCTGGTTTTGATCTGTTGTTCGAATTGATATTATTATCAATTTGATTGATTACCACTTTTATTCACCCACCCCCACCCCACCCCTGTCCACATCTCTCTCTCTCTTTTTTTATATATATGTGTGTGTGTGTGTGTATGTATGTATGTATGTATGTGTGTGTGTGTAGGTCACTATTTCTCTCTATGCCACCATCTCCTCCCAAAGAAATATTTCTCTTTGTGTTTTTTGCCACAAAGATCCTTCTCCTTTTTTTCTCTTCGCTTACCTCTCCTTCAACTTCTTTGCCATTCCTTCGCCTTCAACTTCAACTTAACCTTCGCCTTCAACTTCTTCGCCTTCGGCCAGGAAATGCTAACAGTTAAATCCAAGTACTCCCATATCTCTTATCTACAACTTACTTGTAAGTAAAATTCAAACTAAAGCATTTTGGCTTTTATTCATTTTTTTTTACTGCTTTATATTTCGATGATTTCTTCCTAGCAAGTGCAACCTTCTTTAGGGGGTTGGTGTGTCTCTATGATCCGGATAGCTATGCTAGCGGGAGATTCGTCTCTTGGTAGTCTTACCCACACCAGTCAGGTTGAAGGGTAGATTCCAAAGAGCATTCATTGGTCATGCAGGCAATTGTAGTACGCGGGTTCGAATCCAAGTTGTTCCGACTATGTTGACGTCAACTAATACCCTTGGGAAAGGTATGAATCTCCTCCAACTATGGGTTAAGTAGTGAAACTTGTGTTATGAAATATAACTATATGTGTATAAAAATAATGTTTATCATAATGTTTTATCATTATCTTGGCAGTAAAATGACCTAAAAAGTTGATATGCCATTAAACACAAAACAAACAATGATTACAGGCCTAACTACATATCACCAGGCGTGCATTGATGTGTAGGCAATCAGTGTTAGTGGGATGTATTTACGTGTTATTGCGTGCACATAATTAATAATGACTTGGATGAGTGGTAAAGCCAAAATGTCCATTTGCAAAAAGGTCAAATTTGCCATATCGTCCATTCCAAATTCACAATAGACAATAATGTCCAATTTTTTTAATGTCTATAGAAAAGGCCAAAAAACTTCCAAACGAAAACATTGCTATCCAAAAAAAAAATTTCCTAACCTCACCTTAACCCTTCCGAAATGATCATCCACCTATCAAATTAATTCATTTTTCGCCAATGGACGATTTTGCATAATTGGACAATCTTTCGTGAACATAAAAAATATACATTATTGTCGATGGGCGAAATTGGAATGGGTCTCATGGCAAATTGGACCCTTTTGAAAATGGACGATTTGACCTGAAATTGGAATGAGTCTTATGGCATATGGGACATTTTTGCAAATGGACGATTTGCCCTGAAATTGGAAAGGGTATTAAGGCAAATTGGACCTTTTTACAAATAGACGATTTGACCTGAGACCCTTATTTTAGCAGGACTGACTGCACTACTACTACTATTACCATCGCGCTCTTCATCAGGGAAGGTTTTTAGATGGGGGTCTCGAATTACTCTTGAAACTTGATTTTACTTATTTTTTAAAGTTTATTCCAAATTTTGATTATTATTTTAATGTTTTTGTTTGTTTTTTATTCCAAAATATTACCAATAGAAAAACAATAAAAAATAGTTTTTGTGGACTAAAAAATATTACTTTGAAAAATGAATGATATAAATTCAAAAAAGTAAAAGAAAAATGAACTTTAACGATTGATCTTTTATATGAAATTATTAAACAAAAAAATATATATATATAATGATAGAAAGAAAGTATTAACCTATTAAGGCAAAAAAAGACATATCAATATTTTTTACCCTAATATGTTGCTCTACTTTAAATGCTCTGGGTGACTACTTCGTAATTTTGATAAGTTAGGGTTCAAAGGATTAAAACCACTTTTTGTCGTTTTTTCCGCCTATTTTAAATTAAGGAAGTGTAACGTGGCCGACTTGGCCCAAAAATGCAGGAATAAACAATACCACAACGCCTGGTTGTTATAAATAGAAAACAATGTATTTAACAAATAAACAGGGAAAAACAGTTACATACAGTTAACGAAAAAGTCAAACTAGAGCCATCAGCTCCCGTACACAAAATAAACCACCTGCGTACTACATCTTCTACTCCGTCGGAACAGCACCACTGCACCCGTGACGCGCCCCTGGTGCCCTTTCGTCCTCACCGGTCAAGAGCCGCTAACATTCTGCTGTTCTCTCATCTTTCTGCCTCGACACCGGCGTTCTCTCTCCTTCCTACGGTGTTACCTTAATCTTTTTTCCCTCTCTCCTCTCTTCCGACCAGAACGACCGTCAAATAAATAACACCACGGGAAGAAAATGGCAGATAATGGTGGTTTTGGGAAAAAAAAAGGTTCCAGTCAATTTCGACGCGTATCAATTTGCTTTCTTTTTTGTTTATTTATTTATTTATTTTTTTTTGCATGCAGATAATAACAGCACAGAAGAAGAAGAAGAGGAAGAAGAGAAAGAGGAACTCAATGAATCAAATTCACTCAAAGTTCTCTTCGTTAAAAATCAAGAAAACGAGGAAGCCATTTTATTATCGTCACTGCCGTGGTAAGTTCATATTTCAAATTCTTTTTTTAAATATATCCAAGTGACCCCCCCTTATTTGCCTATATTACACGAGTCCAAGTCGTTCCGGTTACGTTCCTTTTTGTACTAATACCCTTGGGAAAAGTCTAAATTCCCACATTTCCTCCAGCTATGGTTTAAATAGGGCCTATTGGATTATAAAAAAAAACATGTGTGGAAAAAATAACTTTTTTCAACTATAATTGTTTTTGGTTTAAATTACCTTAAAAAAGTTGATATGACGTTAAACATAAACAAACCATTCTTCACAAACAAACAATGGTTCTTGCACATAAAAACAATAGGCGGCATTACTTTTGGAACATATCTCATATATAAAACAGTACGAGGCATTACTTTGGAATGGAACAACCCTCTTATATAAAACAAATAGGAGGCATTACTTTTGGAACGACCCTTGTATATAAAACAAGTAGGAGGCATTACTTTTGGAACGACCCTCACATATAAAACAAGAGGCGTTACTTTTGGAACGACCCTTGTATATAAAACAAATAGGAGGCATTACTTTTGGAACGACCCTCACATATAAAATAAGAGACGTTACTTTTGGAACGACACAATTTCATAAAACAAATATGATACATTACTATTGGAACGACCCTTGTAAAACAAGTATGAAGCATTACTTTTGGGACGACCCTCACATATAAAACTAGTAAGGGGCATTACTTTTTGAACGAACATTTTTATTTGTTAGTCCATGGAATTTATCTTGTTATTTATCAAATAAGTAAAAAGACATGAACCGTGACAATGAAATGGGTCGACTTCCACCTAGTGCCATCTTTAAGCATTTAAACACAACCTCATAAGAAAGTGTACACAGTACACATGTGTGTGTGTGTCAATGTGTGTGTCTGTGAGTGTGTGTGTGTGTGTGTGTGTATTTATACAGGTAAATTCCTGTACAGGTAAATTCTCATCCTACATAGGAATAAAAAAAATTGTTGACCTTCCCAGGACATTTTTTGTCACCTTCCGGCCCCGTCGCAGAATGCGTCTTGCGGCCCACTTTCCCCTCAAAAGGCAAGTTGCTTCCCCCCCGCCCCAATGATACTGGGGCCTTCAATCAAAGACCATATATACATACATATATAAATATATATATCGAGAGAAAGAGAGATAGGCAGAAAGAGAGATGGATTAGGTGTATATTTCAAGTGTGATAATGATCTTCTAGTTAATTCAAATAATAAATTTGGTAATTTTTTTAATTACTAGAGATCTGTGAAGCCAAGGAGCCTTACGGCCCCTATGGAGCTTGCCCTCCCCCGCAATTGCGGGGTCTTCGGGGGCCCAAAGCCGGCCGGGCTGTTTGCAGGTCGATGGCAGATTGTCTTTGAAAATGATGGTCTTCCATTTTAGGAAATTTTTTTTATAACTAGGCAAGTAAAATTTCAAAGAGTTAATGAATTTCTGAGAAAACCTAATTAATATACATAAGCCGAGCCATGAATGTGTACGTGTGTATATACATCTGCAATCTTGTGTTTTTGTGTGTTGTGTGTTTTTTGGTATGTGTATACATCTTTCTGGTAAAACCAAAAGTTGTTGGGAAAAAATGGATTTTAATGTTTTTTACGTAGATTAACAAACACAAACAATTTAATCAAAAGGCCATCCCTTGAGTATATAGCAGTCTCTACACTCCTCAGCTAATTTCTGGTCTACAGGCTTTAAATTCGACATAAACGGTATTCAGAGCTTGGACTCAGTGACGTAGCAAGGGAAGGCGATCCCTTGAGTCTATAGCAGTCTCTACACTCCTCAGCTAATTTATAGTCTACAGACTTTAAATTCGACATAAACGGTATTCAGACCTTGGACTCAGTGACTTAGCAAGGGAAGGCGGGAGTGGCGGTCGGTCCGCCTCTACGGGCGACAAATCCTGAGGTACGGAATTTCGAGGGATTGAAAATAGACACAATAATAATAATGATAATAACAATAATAATAACAACAACAACAATAATAATAATAATAATAATAATAAGCTAATAAAAAATCTGAAATTTTATACTAAAATAATTTTCTAAGGTTGTAATAAGTTTATGTTTCGTGTGTAAATAATACTGTTTTTAAACGGATTTTTCAGATTTTTTTTTCAAATGTCACATCACATCACACATCAGTTCTATTTCAAATGAAAATACTTATTAAATAAATTGAATATAATTAGATCCTTGATTGCAGTTCCACAAAAATAAATATCTTTAGGGCTTTTTTAAATTTTGAATGCTAACGGATTATCGGTTGTCAGGAGGATGCACAAATCAAATCTTACGGCAAAAACCGTTTTGTTTACGCCACTGCTTGGATTTAGACTAGCTTTTTTTTTTAATGCTTTGGACCCTGACTAATCAAAATTACCAAGTAGTTACTCAGAGCTCAATATTGATGTATCTTGTTTTGCCTTATGTCATCAGGGCCGATTTATCGTCCCTCAAGGGTCTAATTTAGTTCTTTAACCGGAAAAATACTGGTCAGTTGTAGATATTTAGGGAATTTAGGGAGGCAGCGACAGTGGAGCATTGGTAGAAGCTCGGGCTGTGAGATCGTGTTACGCGTGTTCAAATCCCTGTCAAAACCATTACTTTCACTTTAGCAGCCTCGGGTAGATGGGGCTCGGTAGCTCGGGAGAGCAGTTCATCTAGGTGAAGGGTAACACCGAATATATAAAGCCCGGGTAAGAGCACGTA
>JAUZSX010046588.1:0-20191 GCA_034780655.1 Idiosepius hallami
CGGGCTTTTTATATTCGGTGTTACCCTTCACCTAGATGAGCTGCTCTCCCGAGTTAATGAGCCCCATCTGCCCGAGGCAGCTAAAGTAAATACATTAGTTTTGACTGGGGTTTGAACTCGTGTAATACAATTCCAGAGCCCGAGCTTTTACCAATGCTCCACCATTGTTGCCGTTTTCAGATTTGATATGAAATTAAAAGTTTAGGCCTGAAGTATGCATGATGTTTGTAACATGGTTTAAATAAAAGAATATGAAAACAAAAGTCCATTTATCAAGTCTTAGCTAAAATTTTTAATTAATCAAGAAAATTGTTTATAATAATAAAAATAAGAACAAAAGTTTGAATGATTTGAATACTAATCATTAATCCTCATCTAAACAAAATCCAGTCAAATAAAGATAGTTTATCAATTAATATTTGAAGAAAGCCAAGAAACATTGACTAACGCATAAATATAGCAATAAAGATAAAAATTAGGAAGATTTTATTCATTTCCAAATGGTCTAAATAATATTGGTTATTTTTGTGCAATTTTTAGTTATTGGTTTTATTTTTATAACAAAAAAAAATGTGTAATTATTAAGGTCTGAATTTATTATTATTCCTTTTATGAATTGTTTTTACAACAGATTTTATCTTTCAAAGCCATTATGGATGTTCCTGCTGCAAAATTATTTTTTCTCAAGTTTCTAAAAAGGAATAATCAACATTCTCTGCTTGAGTAAGTGTAGAAAAAATTTGTTTGTCTGATCAGATAAAGTTGCAAAATAGTTTCTGTTGAAAAAACAAGTATTTTTGCTTTCTTTGATATTTGATTAGTATTTATTATTCCATTCTTCCAACTTGGCAATAATTAGCATAAACTATGATGAGTAGCAAATCAAAGAATGATTTATCACCATTAGTTTAATCTATTTGACCATGTAAATGAAGATATTATGTTAGAAGACCTGAAACCTTCTAATAAACCAAACTTTCAAAATTACTGATCATTACACAAACCATCCTAAGTTTAGGTTAAAAAAATAATTACTCTTTATCATAATAATGAAAATAACAATATAATGCTGCTATCTCTTATTTCTGATTTACTGCTGATTTTAAATCTTGAAATATCATTTGGTAAATATGCATTTTTGCGATGTCAAACTTATGTGTTTCTATTTTACACATCTGAATGTTGTTTTTACTTATCTCAGAAGAACTAAAATATCATTCAACTATTTCTTTTTTTGTTTTACAGGTTTTGGAATTGCATAGAAGATTTAAAACAGACTAATAAGGTATAATATTTTTATTTTCTATTTATCAGAATATGTAATCTATGAAAATAGAATATAGATAAATAGAGTCTTATTCAACCTGTGAATTGTGTGAACAAAATAAGGGAAACACTTTTTATCCTTATAGCATAATTTTGAAAATGTAATTAAACTGTCAAAAGGTTGTTGATTTTTATGTTTGTGGATTTAATATTAATATTTAATTAATCAGCCACTGAGCCCTCTAAATATTTTGATACTAAAAAATATGGAAAAAGACTGGAAAAATTCATTCTGATCATAAATAACTGTTGTACAATAGACTAAAATGGATTATAATCCTGAAGATAGTTGCAGATGACCAAAAACAATTCACTCAAAAAATACGTAAAAACACTAGACCCCAAAACTAAAACTTGTGTGAGAAAACAAGAAAAATTGAAAAAAAATATTAAAAAGAAAAAGAATTATTTTTCTTCATAACATGTTTTAGTAATATTTAACTGTTTTGTCTGTTTTTCAATTTTAAATAAATCTTTTTTCAGATATTGTTTAAATTATACCTGTCATGATTTAAGAACATATTACACCTGTCATAAACTAATTTGAGATTATACTTGTCGTAAATCAAGAAGGTGTTATGAAATATCTGTCATGATTTAGGATGAGATAATGTATGTTACTTGTTTAACTTTTGATTTTTCAAGAACGACACCTGGTTAATTCTTTCAATATGCTTTTAAATAACACACTTTATTTAGTAGTTTATATGTTCCTGAGAATTATTCCTTATTTTCCAGAGTCAGCACCATGAAAAAGCTCGAGAAATCTTTGAACAGTATATTACTAGTTCCAGTAGTGCCGTGTCTGTTGAGCGTTCTACACTTAAAGGAATGGAATCTTTTATGTTGGGAGATACTGTTAGTATAAACTGAATTCTTGTCAACTTAAACATTTATTTTCTTTTTTTATTCAACGTGTACGGTATCTATTTTGAAATTCCTCATCATATACATAATTACAGAGCACCCAGAAATTAATGAATAGGAATTTAAAGTATATAAAAAATTGTAAACAAAACTGTTTTTTTTTAACTATGTAGCATTTTCAGTAAATTCTGTTTCTAATAATTTAAAGGCAGAACAATCACAAAGTTAAACTGAATTAATATATAAAAACTTTGTTTTTATTATTAAAAAAAGAATTTTCACATTCTAAACACAAAATGAAAAACAAAAAAATATGAGGGTTGATCCAAAAGTTATTTTTAAAACTTGAAGAACTAAGAGGATGGGAGTGATATCATTAAAATGAGCAAGCTTTTGTACTCATGAATTTATTTTTCTACACAGTCACCATCATTCTCAATTCACTTTTGCCAGTGATGAACAAGGCGGTCTATTTTTTAAGCACGCTTTGTCACTCACATCTCTATCACCATTTTGAAATTGACAAACCCAGCTTATGAATGCATAATTTCAATTATCATCTAAATGCAATTTGCAATCCCTTCTGATCCATTCGAGGGAATAAAAAAAAATAGGAGGCATTACTTTCCAAAATAACTCTCATAAATTTAAAATTGGTAAATTTTGATTTTCATTAAAATTTCATTTGGAGAGTCACTTATCTAGATGAAGAGCAACACTGATTAAAAAATCCTAGAAATATAATGGGCATGTAAAAATGGCCTTGTGCCTAACTTGGTTTGGTGCTTGACTAAGTAAATATATTCATTTGGAAACAATTCTGGTAAAAGCAATTACTCTTGTAAATTATTTATCCACTTGAGCATAAATTGATCTGAGACTAGGTCATATCTATGTGTGTTATGATAGCTTACCCCACCACTACATCCATTGAGTTGCTGAGATCTTGGATATACAATACTGATTAGTCCAAACGAGGATGATACAGCTATCTAGTGTTCCCATTATTTTGTTTGGTGTTTCACATTTATCTGGTTACAATGAATTTTATACACTCTCTCTTTTACCTACAATACCATAAGTCAATAAACTACTTATTATTTGTTAGGATTATTTATAGAATAAGTAGTTTAGACACTAAAAATCTCTCCCTCTCTGTCTCTGTCTCTCTCTCTCTCTAAATATATATATACACTCACACACACACAAAGACACATACAGAATCAAAAAAATGTTAACATTACATTCTAAACACTTTAATCATTTTACTTCATTTTCATTTTGTTTAGTTTTTGTTTTAAGGCATATCAACTTTTTTTGGTCATTTAATGCAGAGAACAATAATTTTTTTGATAAATGTTCTTTTTTGTCTTCAATTTTGTCTTAATAACACAATGTGCAATATTTAACCCATACCTGGAGGGAATGTGGAGATTTATGCCTTTTTCAAGGGTATTAATCCGATTATATGAACACAAATGGAATGATTAGGATTCAAACTAGTGTATTATGATTCCAAAGTCTAACTGCATACCCACTAAGCCAAGTTGGGCTCTCCTACTTCATTTTGAATCTTTCTGATGAGTGAAACAGAGGTATATACATAAGAAATTTATTTTTCTGGTAATTATTGTTTTATTCTTAAATAGAAAAACATTGTTTTTCAATATTTTTTATTTTATTAGGGCCCAGATGCTTTTTATGAAGCTCAAAATCAAATCTATCTCATATTAGAAGAGCAACATTATCCGACATTTATAGTAAGCGATATATACCATGAATACATATCAGCACTTGAAGGTGAACCACTAAAAAAATCACCTTCTGTAGGTAAGTCACCATTTCAAATTTATTAAAAATTTTGTTAAGTTTTATGACTTTAATATTTTTCTAATTTCTTGTCTCTTTATGTTTTAGAGGATGATTTTTTGGAGGGTAAAGAAACATTAGGAGCTTTTGAAGTTGTTGAGGATGTTTTGTTTGCTGACCAATCTTATTCAATACAAAAAAGACTTGAAAAATTAGATGAAAAAATTTTGAATAAGACCCAGGCTTTGAATACCTTAAAGAATTCTAGCAAAGTTGATGTCAAGGTGAGTTACTAACAAACCACCACTTCTTAATTTCTTTTGGTTTATACACAATTTTTCCCAAAAATTATGTCCACTACTTTTAAATGTTTTTGTTTATTTCTAAATACAATTACGCAATCTTGATATTCTTATCACTTAGGACCAAAGGTCCAAAAACTTCTAAACTTTCTATCAGTGAAATTTTTTTAATAAACTCAAACTGGATCACTTTGTAATTTCTCCTTCCCCTATCAATCTGGTTGATTTAGAAATGATCTCTTGTTAAAATATTTTATCTTTCTCCATCTACAAAAACCTCTATCCCCTTTTTTTTCCTAATTGCTTTGTGTAAGTCCTTATATAAACAATGCAATGGTGGAGAATTTGCTTGTACTTTTCCCAATTACAATCTTCTCTGATTATGTCATTTCTCCATATTTCTGAATAATAGAATCTTTTTTAGGAAACTGATTTCAACAAAAATCAACTTTCTAAGCCTATTTTGAGGAACTGAACAATTACTCGTCACTATATTTAACCTATTATGCTTCATTACTGACTACAAGTCGTCAGATTAAGGAAAAAGAAAAGATTACCATGTTAAACAAATTATTACTTGAGAAAAGAGATTTTGATTTTTTTCTATTCATTTCAATGTGAATGAATCTCCATTTTTTGCTTATATATTATATTTTAATTCTATTTTCAATATATTCATGTATCTTTAAATTCATAATTCTTTGTGTCAACATTGTATTTACAATCTTTATTTATTATAAAGAAAACCTGAATATAAATTTGAAGTATTTGTCATACTCAATATTCATTTCAGCTTAAAAAGGTCCAAGAAGATCTTGAGAAAGAAGTAGAGAATCTTCAAATGGAAAGAAGACAACTTGGTGCTTATGTGGAAAGAACTGAACTTTGGTGGGAAAATCAAGGAAAATGGAAAGCCCATATCTACAATGCAGAGGTTTGTATTTTAGATTATATATTATATATATTATACTATTACCAGCAAATATTTAATGTTTAATATCGTCTCTTATTTAAAAAAAAAATTACAATCAGTAAGTTTGTGTGTCCTACCAGGAGATTACTTAATGAAATAATAAAACATCAGATCACAATAAAAAATATCAATGAATGAATAACTTACAATAATGTCCTTATATTCATTTATATTAAAAGGTTTAAATATTATTTAAAATTGAAAAAATTAAGATTTTTTTTATGAGACCATATAGCCCGCTAATATCAAAGCAACAGTAACAATGGGTTACTTATGTAATGCATTGATAGATCTTATTAGCAATAACAAAAAATACTTACAAACAAGTTGTTAAAGAATTAGTAAAAAGTATTTTTGGTTATTAGGTTGAGATAGTGCTTAGAAAATTTGGCTAAATAAAATATAGGTCTTGTGACAATAACAATTATTAATATTAGTATTAATATTAATTAATTAGTTATCAATATTATGATTAATATTAATATTATTAATAATAATAATTACAATAGGTTCTTCCAGAAGAATAAATTCTAATCTATATATTAATACGATAAAAACTCCGTTGGTTATCATGACGTCATTCCCTAAGAAACTTTTGATTGGATAATGAATACATTCAAGGAAACTTTGGGGATAATAAAAAGATGGCTGCTATTTTCTGGTAAAGTTACATTTAAAATTTCTTTTTAAAATTTGCAATTTGATTTGAATTAATGGGACACTGATTTTTATATTGAAGGAAGTTCTCATTGTTTATTTATGTGATGAAAAGGTTCATGCTTTGATGAGGTTCAACTTATCAACTACCGTGGAATTTACACGGGTTTTGCTAGTTTCTAATAATTATTGCTTGTAGAAAACATTCCATATGTCAGAGATTTTCATTTTTATTCTTTATTTTCAGATTGTTTCTGATGGGGATAAAGTGACACCTTATTTTGTAATTGTTGTGCATGTAGCTCCAGTAAAAGATATTGAGTCTCTTGGTTGTACTCAAGGTTGGGTCATTTCACGAACTTTGGCTCATTTTGCAGCTTTACATGAGAAACTTATCCAAGTAATTTTTTTTGTATTGTACAAATAATATCTTAAATTAAGTATATTAAGGCAGAATGTTGTTATCTAAATTTGTGCTATTAAATGAATATTTAGACAAAAACTTGGGGATTTTATAAAATCACTAGATCCCTAGACTAAATCTTTTTTCAGAAAACATGAAAAAATATTAAAAAGAAAAATTTTTTTTTTTGGTAGTGCATGATGGAAAAAAAAAACCATTAAAAATATTGTAATGAACAAACACATTCAATTTTTACAGTGGGACAAGTTTTTGCATTATCACCGGTAATTTACCTTCAGTTAGTGAGAATATAGACAATTACTGATTTTAGTTTTAGTCCTTAGCATTTTCAACCATTTTTATTATGTTAATCTAAGCCTGAGAGAACCTTTTTATTTTGATAATTGATTTAACACCCAGTCTTGGTAGCTCCATGTGGACCAGACTTGTCAACCATGAAAAGTATCTCCTATATCACTGATTATAAAAACACAAGTAGATGCTTTTTGTGGGTCATGCCAAAAATGCATGTCTAGATAATTTTATAGAGAAAAATCTAGTCATGCCTGAAATGGTCTTTAATGGGGGTGGGGTGGGGGTTATGGTTAAATAAAAAAAAACCCATCTTTTTTCTTTTTTATTGCTGCTGTTTTTCAGATTGGTCCTTGGTTAAAGAAAAAAGAACTCCCAAATACTACTTTAATGTGGTTTAAATCAATTGATTCCACATTCTTGGAAAAATCCAAAGAGACTCTTGAAAACTACCTTACTGTAAGTTACCAGAGAAGGAAATTACTTATACAAATGAATTGAAAGATTTGATTAACATTTTTATTATGTTATGTTTATACTGTCTTTACTCATTCGATGGCATTAAATTTTCCTTATAAAATACTTTACTGTTTACTATCTTTTAAACTAATTGCCAAATATTTATCCAATAGACAGAAAATTTAATCTAAATAGAAAGTAAATATCTGTATTCAAATATTGTAACTAATGTTTAACTTTTGTCCCTTCTGTTCCAGAATAGTTTTTTCAAATAATATTATTATAAAAGCCATTTTTCAGAATTTTTAAAAAATAAAAAATAGATTCTTATCTTAAGGGATACATCAGTGTGGAAAGTCTAACGTTTATAATTCTGAAGAAAAAATAATTTTTGTTAGTAATGAGTTAAGATAGAATATTTCAACTCAAATCTCCACACACCCTAAAAGAAATTTCTAAGATACAAAGCCAAATAGAAATCTTTATTATTGATATGATTACATCAAACTATTATAAAAATGGAACCTCACATTACTGAGTGTGGTGTGTGTGTGTTTGCAATTTAAACCATATAGAGGATGGCCACAAAATCATGCATGTCCTCTCCTGATAACCCCAAAGATTTGATTGGAGTGAAATCTTTCATAGCTTGCTTTAGTCAGTATCAATTACTTTCCAAGTTATTTCATTCTTTACTCATAAATTATGTAAAAAGGTCCAAATTCATTATTTATTTCATTATGGAAGTACAATATCTCATTAGAAATATTAGACATTGTTTAGGTTGTCTGCATTTTGGTAGTATTTAATATGGCTAATAGAGTAAGTTGCTTATTGTTGATCTTCACTTTTTGGTTATTTCCACCTATGAAGAAGGGTGTGAATGTAAACTAGGACTCACACTTCATCTCTAAAAGATTAAAATATTTCTAGAATTTGTTACTTTGTGTCAAAAACAACCATTGGTATTTATTTTAGCTAATGATCTTTATGTTAACCAAACTTTATTCTTAGACTGTGATGAAGGATGACCGAATGGCTCAGAGTGAAGCATTATTTGCATTTTTGTCTCCAGCCCCAGATTTTCTTAGTCAGCAATCACAGGGTCGACGCAATTGGAATTTCTCACTTGTAAAACTATTCCGAGGGTAAGATCTTTTCTAATAATAATTACATAATTTTAAAGTTTTTAAAAAATATTTATTTTAATTATTTGAATAATTAAAAAAAAAATTATATACTTTTGTTTAGAACGATTTAAAAATTTTCGTATGCAATTATTAGTCTAAGATGCCTGCAGTTCTCTTGTGGTTTCTAGAGCCATTTAAATATTTTTCCATTATTGAACTGGTGCAAGTTTAAATACCTGATAACTTTGTCTTGTGTTGACTTCCATGATATAAGTGAGTGCATGTCTGGTGAATGTCACATATAGCTGCACCGTCTATATAAAATTAAAGCTTTATAATTAAAGCTTATTTATTATTAATCTATTATACCAATAATTTATAATTTTACTGAATTTTTTTTCCATGTAGTTTGTTTTCTGTTGTATAATGTATTCAGACTATTGTAATTGTCTTGTCTTCGTTGTTTGTTATACACAATATATCAAGTTGGATGATAAATGGCTTAATTGAAATAGGCATTATTTGATATAGTTGTAGTTAACAATCGTTTTTAGGCCACAAGTTCAATACTAACTGCAAAGAAAGATAATTAAAAAACTTTTTGTTAATGCTAAGAGAATAAGAACAATCTAATCCTGTGTATTGAATTTAGAGTTCAGTTTGCAGTTTTGTAAAGGTTCCGAGGTCACAAGTTTTCAGTTTCACTATGATTTGTCCCTAATTGAACAAAACACCAATGTTATTTTCCAAAATATTAAAAGTGAAAATCTTTCATTACCGTTTTAAAGAAGGTTATTAACAAAATTTTTGTTTCAAACAATTTAAGTAAAACTTGTAAACCAAAATAGAACTGATATTCTATATTTTCCCTAAACAAAGTATGGTTAAAATATTGAATATACACTCATAATTGTAAATTATTTATACTTGTGATAAACAATTATATTTATTCCTATTATTGATGATTTTTTTAAATTTAAATAATTTAACTTTGTCGAAATTTTATGTATATATATATAATATATAAATCTGGTCAATGTAGATTAATCCATTTTTTAAAAATTTTTAGACTCCCTGTGGGTAACACTGACAATGAAAGTGATGATGAGCTACTATTTGCAGTTACCAATGAAGGGTGAGTTTTACTGTGAGACAATCTGTCTACTTTGCAATGTCACAACTCCGATTCATAAATAAATATTTTTTTTGTCAAATAGTCTTTTCAACATGAGTTTGTTTTTGTGAAAACATTTTAACTTCTCCAAAATATTTTGTAAAAATGATTTGTTGTATGTATTTTTGTTTAAATTAAAATGCATTTTTGTTGCAGTGGGAAAGAAGAGCAAAGCCGTGATTCGATTGCTGAGCCTTTGTATCATTTAATCAATGAGGTTTTTGAATTACGAGGTCTTTTTAAATGGCTGAGAAAGAGTTTCATCATGTTTGTAGAGGTGACATTTGGCAGATCAATTAATCGGTAAGTGCTCTTGTGAAGTAAAAATTATATCAGTGACCATATTTGTTATGTCCTAGGGAAGGAGGTATCAATGTTTGTTGGGTGTTTTTTGGGGGATGCCAGCCAATTATAACCGGCGGTTGTTGCTGGTGTTCTGTTGTTTGTCCCCTAAGGCTCTATTTTGTCCAAAGAGTTCCCTCCGTCAGGAGCCGTAACTCCTGGCGTCACGGTGGTTATCTTCTTGGAATATTACAATATTAAAGACCTTAACTATGTAGCTGTTTCTATGACTCTAGAGTGAGTTATATGTTCTTTTCCTACAGCCATTTCCTTTAATTTGTTAGTTAACTTTATTTGTTAAGCCTTGCTGTTGTCTAATGGCTGATTATATGAAGAGTTTTTCTTTAGCTTTCTTCTGCTGCTGTAGCGAAAAATGAGACTTTTTCGGAGAAATAGATTGTAATTTTTCACGATAAAAACTATTTATTTCATTTCAATTTTGAAATTTAATTTTTATTTTTCATTAGGCAACTACGTGTCACTGTTGACTGGATCTTTTCTGAATCCATGTTGATTTATTATATCCAAACATTCCAAGAATCAATATGGCCAAATGGAATCATGGCTGAACCTTCATTGCCAAAAACAGAAGAAGAGAAAATGAAAATTCGAATAGAAGCCAAAGAGAAACTCCTCCAAAATTTACCTGGTAATATTTTTATTTTAAAAATTTCCTCTAATTGTTTTATTATTTAAAAATACTCCAAAAAGTGATATTCATCATGTACACTTGTGTAATGAACTAAAGCTAATTTTACAGAATATGCATTATACACTAAATTTACAAATTTTAACATTTACTTCAGGTCTAGGCTACTTACTATAATGATGAAATCATATATTGATTTACTAAATATACAACTGTATCTTAAATAGACATGCTATGTGTTAAATACTGGATATTGTGTTATTCAAAAAGTATGTGTGGATGATAAAAAAACGTTTATAAAAAAAGGATTGTTCTCTTATCAAAAAACGTTGATCTTCTTTAAAACCAAAATCAAACAAACAAAAAAAAATGCTTTCATACAAAAATATTTTACCTGGTTTTAAATGACTATGATTGTTAAGCAACTAAAATAATGTAACCTAACAATAAAAAAAACATTTGTTTGAAATAAAAAGATATTTTTAATATCAAGTGGCTATAAAGATTTCTATGCCATTTAACAAAAATAGATGAATCTCCAAGACTAAAACAGCAAGTCTTAAAGAATTTAAATCTCACAAAGTTCATTATTAAAATCTTAAAACTGAAATTGAGGGGGGGGGGATAAGTGACAAACTTTTGAACAAGAAGATTCAAGTTTCAATCACAACCAGTCTATTACATTTATTTTTAGGCCAATTAGGAAAGGAATAAATCCCCTTATTCCCTCCAGCTATGAAATGAATAGACAATCTAGTGTTATTCAAAGAATATGTTCATAAAAGATGATAATGATATGATATTAAAAGCCAAACCGAGGCTTTGTGCCTGTTGCTTATGAACTGCAGAGTTTAATTTTCTTTTCAGATACAGTTAAAACTCTTGTCGGTGAAGACAATGCAAGACAGGGAGCTATCAAAATGTTTGAAGTTTTACAAGATATCCGATTGAACAAACAACTATTCTATGTGAGTCAATAATTTCTAGAAATTAATCTATTTATCTACCTATCTATCTAACTATCCAGACACCCACATTAATGTATACATATATCTATACATGCATACTTACATACAGATAGCCTGTTCTTTCCCTAATGAGGAATTAGTTGAGCACTTCATTATGACAATTTATAGCTGTAGAGTCTTAAACTGATAGTGTTTTGCTCTCTTTTTAGTCTTTGCTAAAGGAAAAATTGTTATTTGCAGAGTTTTACTAATGAGGTGTGAATGACAAAACCAGCCTGTATACAAATAAATTTATATATATATATATATATATATATATATATATATGGCACCATCCCTATATTCAGGTTGGGCGGAAAACCAACATTTGTTGTTTGTACAACTATTATTCAGACTGTTGTCCTCCTCCTTTTCATTACTATATTCACAATGTTTCGGACGATTAACCCTTTGGCCTTCTTCAGGTGATCGATCTCAGGAACCTAAAGGCAGTAATCACAAGATTCCATTAAAAAAAAACTAAAAAAAAAAAGGCCATGGTTAACAGAACGAGAGCAGGCTACCCCCGTAGTTTGAATAAAGGTTTGAGTTCCAAATTCTGTAATTCCTGATTATGGCAAGAAGGTTTCCGAGATCGATCACCTGCAGAAGGACGAAGGGTTTATCGGCCAAAACATTGTGAATATAGCAATAAGGATGAGGACAACAGTCCGAATAATAGTTATACAAATCTTCAAGCCTCATCCCAAGGATTCCGAAAAAGCAACATTTGTGGTATTGCTATGAAGTGTGTACAATGTTAATAAATTGATTAATTATATATTTTTCTTTTATGTTTGACTACAACCTGGGTTTTAACACAATATGTCCCATCAGTTAGTTAGGGTAGAAATGATGCAAAAATCTTATGGTTCTTGTAATTTAAAATGTCAAATTACATTTTGGCTGGGATTTGGATATGTTGTGTGTTATTTATCGAGTTTAAAATGTGATTTTATATGCTGAAATAGAAAATTTACAATCATAATTTCTTCTTCTCCAACAAAAATACCTAACAGCAACCACACGATAAAAATACATGTGGAAACTACAATAATAAACATAATACTTAACATCACATGAAACATTATAAAAATAGCACCACACTATAACAAAAACTTCAAAAAGATGTCTAGTTTGCCTCCAGGAAAAAGTGGTCATAGTTGCACATGCATCTCAGAACACAATTCTAAAGAAAAAAAATCAGAGATCATATATAAATCTAGACACAAAAACGAGCATATAGTATCTTCCCCAGAATTTGTGCCTGGATGGGAAATACCCTGGTTAGTAACTGGGGATGCAGTTAAACCACTGGGTTGATGTACCCTTAGTCTTTTGTTAGACAGGCATCTATACATGCGGCTGGGGACCGCTTGTGAAGTTCAAATTCCCATGAGACTCTGAATCGTGTGTGTTCAATGGTTGAGCCAGCTAAACGTTCATGGGTTGGTATGCCATTACCCCTACCCCAGAAGAGTAATGGTTAGCAATACAGACTGTGAATTCTACATTCCTTACTCAGGTATGCTAGTTTTAATTTATGCTTGGTTCACTGCATTCTCTTATTGAAAAATACTCTTATTTAAATAGGTTCCATCAATAAATTAGTACTTTGTTGTAAGATAATGAATTTTTTTTACTTCTTTAGCAATGCAGCCGTTATTGAAATCTGTTGAAAATCATCAAAAGTTTTAAATATCATTTCAAAGAATTGTTTATTTTACTTTGCAGGGAATTATTGAAGTGATCCTTCAAGAGATTTTTCCTGAACTGAATATCAAATTCCCTTCAAAACAGACTTCTTCTATAACAACCACGGGGATTGCATGATTGATTGTCACTAATATTAGATATTGTAAATATGAACTCTTATCAATTACATTCCTTTCATTTATAATGTTTCTTTTTCAGAAATTTAGGATTATTAATCGAATCATGAGTTTATATTTACTTGGTCAGGGACAACCCAAGTTAAGCACAAGGCCATTTTTATGATCCTTGAGCTTTTTTTTTAAATCTGTGTTGCACTTCACCGAGATGACTTTCTCAGGTTAATTAGCCTCATCTGCCATAGACAGCTAAAAATAAATGAAATTGTTTTCACTGGGATTTAAACTCGTAAGCAATGCTCCATGCTTGCTGCCAAATCAAATCTTGATTTATTTACCTCTGATATTCTATAAAGTCTGTGATTATAAAATCCCATCCTGTGCCATGCAATCTTTTTGAGTGTCCCACAAAATATAAACAGATTATTACAAATGACTGTTTGTTCATATGGAAGTAATAGCAATGCAGAGGAAGTATTTATGCTTTCTTGCATTTAAGTGAGAATTAGAATCTTGTAATCATTCTTGTATTTATTTTTCTTTTCACGTGTTCCAAATTTATTTTACTTATAATTTACTATAGCATTGTTGATGAAGAAGAAAAAAAAATCTTTTAACAAGTATCATTTTGGTTGGATTAAAACAGGAATGTCTACTTCTCTATTCTACTAATTTTAAAATCTATGAATGGAAAATTTTGCCGGTGAGATTTACTCGCATTGATATAATTGTTATTTATACAAAAAAAGATAGCAGTCATTGGATCAAAATTAAATATAGAAGACTAACAGAGGTTTAAACCTGTGAATCCAGATACTAGTGGTGATCCTTGTAATGTTATAAGGACTTACATGGTTCACTTGCATCCGAATTGAAGACCACTGCTCTGGGTCTAATATTTTTCTAAATGATATATTGCACTTCTATTGTGTATGTCATTTGGATCTTACTCTGCACTCGTTTAAACTAGTGACAAGAACAGATTTTTTTCCAAAGAGCCAGGAATTTTTAACTATTTTTTTTTTCTCAGAAAATTCAATTTTTACAAGTTATTTATAAATCTTTTTAGGCATCAAGTAACCAATCCACATCTGCTGTTAAACAATACAATCTTAATTCTTTTTTGAATGACAGAATTGACACAAGGTGTTTACTTTTTAATCTATATTATTTATTAACCTATATATTTCTAAGTTGAATTCTCACAAACCCCAAAAATGCTCCATCTACATTTATTATTGTAATAAGTAGGTGGAGCGAGAAGTAGATTAAATAAGTATATGTGAAGGCTGGTCATGTTGAAAAATGAAAAAAAAAACTTTATATGTAAATATAGACACAGATATATTTATTTTTTAAAAATCATCAAATAAAGTTCAAGAAAAAAGTACCACAAACATTTTATTTATTTTTTGATTTTATATATAACTCATAAATTAAAAGAAAAAAAAACATAATATTGTACATTGAAATAATTGATAGGCTGTGTGTGTGTGCTTGCTTTGAAAGCAAGCTGAAGAAGTGGATGAATATTTCAGTCTACAGACAAACAAACAAACATAATAAGCAAGCAAAAATAATTCATACACACACACACACACACACTCACCAAACAGAAGGTAAATATCAACTTCTTTCCATTGATTTTTTTTTTTTTTTAATTTTTTAATTTTATTATACACACGTTATAATTTATATCTTCAAAAAGTACAATCAAAGAATGGAAAATAATATATATCACAGATTCCTTTCTTTTTTTTTTTGTTATTAAAAAATCTTTGAAAAAAAAAGAAAAGAAAAGATTTTTAATTTTTTTTCCCTAAAAAGTTCATTTCCAATTAGGAAGTTTTTTTTTTTTTTTTTTTTTTTTTATAAAATCTTTTTTTCTTATTTTTTTTGATGCATTTTTTGTTTTTTTTTTTTTCCAGTGCAATTTCATATTATAATTGTTTAGATAAATGTTTAGATAAGACATATCATTTCTTTAAGAGAATCATCCTCATACACACACACACACACATGTGTGTGTGTGTGGACAGGATTCCTCCATAAAAGCATATTTGAATAAATGATGTAGACATCTTATATGTAAAAAATTTAAAAAATTATTTATTTATTATATATTATATGATGCTTCAGAAGAACTATAATATATTAATCTTATATGTACATATTTTCTTATTATCCATTTGAATTTAGCTTATGATGAGTATCTTAAATTTAGAAAACTTGAAAGGATTCTAAGAAATATATATACACACACACACAAACAGTAACATTGTTTGCTATATCTATTGGTAAAATTTTTAATAACAAGTCATTGAGTGAACGCAGTCTTAGGTGACTAATGATTAATGCATTATAATTATACATAAAAATAAGCCCCATTCTTTTTAATGAGTTACATAAGAATACATAGAATACAAAAATTCATAATTTTCGTTTAATGCTTTGTAGAAAAATTGTTTATTAAATTTTTCAGCAATCTTTCCTCATGATTCTCGAAAAATGATTTTCCAATTCCATCATTTGATTAAATGGCTTAAAATAGTTGATATTCATTATCACACAAGGTCTTCAACTTTTGAATGTTTGTTGAAGATCTCAAATGAATTTGATTTGACTTTCAAATATGTAATGCCACCAAACATTGCTGTATTTAGCAACATCACACCCCTCCCGCAGCACAGAATGCGCCTTGCAGCTCCTCTCCTCACAAAATGTGGCTTGTGTAACCACAAGTTTATGAAGGCTTTTAGTAAAGATTATATATATATATATATATATATATATATATATATATATATGTATATATATATGAGAGAGAGAGAGAGAGAGAGAGAGAGAGAGAGAAGGATAGATAGAGATGGTTTGAGATATATATATTCAAACATACTAGTATGATATTAATTTTCCATTTAATTCCAATAATTATTTTGTTAATTTTCTTTTAGATTACAATAGATCTGCAAAGCCAAGGTGTCTTCTGACCCCTAGGGAACCCCTATGCAATTACAGAGTCTGTTGGGCCCTAAGTATGGTCCTGCAAACAATTCTAAATTAAGTTAAAATCTGTGAAATGACTTGATCATTTCAGCATATTAAAACTATTGTCAGAATGCCATTTCTCAGTGCATTTTGCTGTGCGATAAAGATCATTGTCTTGATAGAATCAGAACGAAACACAGAAATCATTAAATTTGCTTTCAAAGTTCCAAAATGATAATAACTTAATTGATATATTTATCAAGTATAGAACTTAGTATTTTTTAAGCTAATAACAGCTGCTAACATGATTGAAATATTCTAGAATATTCCACCTGAATGTAGTTTATTAAAGCAATTTCAAAATTGTTAAGTTAATTTTTTTTCACTCATTCAAAATAAATGGGATTTATTTTTATTTGATATTTTCTTTTTTCTATGAACACTTGTTCAATTCATCATAGTATGTTTGTTTATCAATTGGAAATTATTTGAATAAAAAATTTGTATGTGTACACATATTTATTTCTCTAACTATATACACATACAGAGTATATGATAGTTTTTTTTTATATGTACTTGGTTCCAGATCAGAAAAGAATGAACCTAAAAAAAAAAGATATGATTTCTTTAAAGTAAATTATTCAATAGAATATAGTTTATTTGTGTGTGCACTAGTTGAGAAAGATAATTGGAAATCAAGAAACATTCATTACTCATTTAATCTATTATTCTATTGTTGGAAATGAGAAAAAAAAAAAGGAGAGAAGGGGGGAATTACTTTTACTTTTATAGTTTTATTTATATATGAGATGAGAGATTTCTGGGTTTTTTATATATGATTATAGCACTTAACTTTTATTATTAGGACTTTTGTTCTCATCTTAGTAGGTTTTGATGTTTCTACAATACGCTTCGGCCTAGTTTCCCTCAGGTCGTCTTCATCAAAAACCTACTAAGATTAGTACAAAGGTCCGAATAATAAAAGTTAATTCTTAAATTTTGAAGCTTCATCTCAAAACTCAAAAATAAAAACTATAATGATTATAGCCCGTTGTTTAATATGGAAAGAGAATTGCAATTTTTAGCAAAGTAATGACAGTTGCAAATATTTCTGAAGTAATGAAATGCACTGGGTCTGACGTATGAAGCAAAAATGTATTCTAAACAAAATGCAAGTAACTCTTAGGAAGACAAGTGAGGAAGCAAGAATTACATTTGACTCCATCAGAGAGGAAGAGAAACAAACAAACAAAAACAGTTTGGTCCTTGAACAACAAATTTTTTTCCCCAATGTTTTAAAGCAGATAGTAAGCATACATAGAGTTTGTTATATTGTTTAATTTTAAATAAAGCAAAGGTTGATCAATAGAAAAGAAATTACATGAATGAGGTTGAAGAAATAAAATGAGAAAACTAGTTTAATGATATAAAGTCAGGTTGAAGTATTTCTGTAGATGGATTTTTCATGTTGAAAAAAATGAAGGCTTGAAATAAGCAAGCTTTTTTTTTTTTTTTTTTAAAAAGCTTGAAATAGGTAAGCTGTTTTTTTTTTTTAAAGAATTATTAAAAATGCTACACACATCATTTACAAAAACTTTTAAAATTTTGTTTCATTACTTTAGTGTATTTATTCCATAGTCGTCTTCAAGTGACAATTTGTGTTCCCAATACAGGTGCAAAATATCATACAATATACAAAATAGTAAAATATTGAGAATAAAACCTTCATAATCTTTTTTTTTTTTAATGAAAAGCATTTTTTTTTTATAATTGTTTTGTGCTAATGAAATAAATTAATATACAAAAATATGTTTGAAAAAAAATTTTAAAAACCCAACATGCATACAAATTGTTTTTTTCTGTAAGCTCAAACACAAATCTTTATACCTCCAATTAATCAATCTGATCAAAGAAAGACATTATAAAGTTTACATAAGAAAAAAGACAATTGAAATATTGATAACCTTGATCTTTCTTGTACAGAAAAAAATACAAATTAAAAATAAACAGTTATAGGCACAGATTAGTAAAGCTTCTTAAAATTGCAAGTTCACTTTTTTTCAAATAAAATTTCTATTAACAAAGCATTTTAAAATATGCTTTGAATATTGAAAAGCATTTTCCACTACAGCATGATTACCATTCTGTGACAGCAGCTATCAAAGGTCATTGATATATATGTACAGGGTTCATTTTCTCTTTTACTGTTACTTAACAGTAAAATTAACAAACAAATTATCAAATTGTTCTTATTTTAATCATTTCTTTTTTTTTTTTTTTTTAAATAATTTCACTGCAGTGGATATAAATCAAACTCAAAGCAAGAATATTTTTTGCAGAATTTAAAAAAAAATTTATTTTATAAATAACCCAAGAAACTAAAAAATAACAATGAACCAGAATTGAAAAGAATCTTACTTTCTTAAAAGGTTTCCCATTTTGAACCATGTTTGATTAATGATAATCATAACCAAACAGGCAAAAATAGCATTTCTGAATATAATTATGCAAATATTTTTTTTAAAAGAAATTTTTAATTATTTAATTTTTTCTCAGGTTGATAGAATTTCCTTTCATGTCTTGAGATTAAATATTTTCTTTTTTAAATCAGTTTTTTCCTGCGCGTTGAAGTTCAAAACTCGTTTATTGGTTACTAACTAAGCATTTGGGAATTTATTAAAATGTTCTGATTAGATATTATCATTGTTTATTTCAATTTGTTTTTGTTGTGTTATCCTTCATTCATTTAAAGGATAACATAAGACCTTAAACAAAGACATTCATTACAAAAATTCTATTTGAGAGATTGACATGACAGAGGTTAAAAGAGTCAGTAAGAAATATCATATAGTTTTATTTCGATGAAATTGTAAAAACATACCTTATAAATAATCTATATATAAAAGAATGAACTAAAATAATAGTATAAAAATAGGCGGTTTTGAATAAAATTGGATAAGTCATCTGTACAGTGAGATGAGTTTATTATGTAGTATAGTTAAAAGTGTGTTAAAAGAGAAAGAGTATCTGTATAAAATAATTTTAAATCTTTTTTAAACAGCATATCAAACCTATATGGTCATTTAATGCAGAGAACAATTATTTTCAATAAACATTTTTTTGTTAACAGTTTATAGGAACATTAGCTGCAGTGTTTACTCGTGGCTGGAGGGATTAGGGGGTAAATATCTTTCTCAAGGGTTTTAACTTGAAGGTGAACATAACAGGGATTTTATAAAACCTATGCATAGATTAGGTTGTTTTGGTTGGTGAACACCATCCTTTATGATTCTTGAAAACAAGGAACATTTATATTTGATAATCAGCAGGTTCTTAAAGGAACATTAGTGAAAACTGAGTGAGGAATAACAAAAACTATTTAAAAATTCAAATTATGTAAGAAATACTAAGTTTATATTTAATCATTCCAATTTTTTTTTTATTTTATAGCATTTTAAAGAAATGTAAATTTTCTAAAAAGCAGCAAATTGAGGATAAAAAAAACCCCAAATGTTTGAGTTAGTATATAAGAACGTATTATAATACTAATATAAAATCTATCTTTTTGATCTCATGTAAAATGTGTATATATTTTGGAAGTATGTTATTGTTAGTGCAAGTTGGGTTAAAGATTAGGAGCCTCTCTTAATTATCATTAGAAACTCTCTGATCTTTAAATCAATTTAATTTATCACATTAACACACACGCACATTGCATATATATATATATATATATATATATATATATATATATCATCATCGGCGGTCACTCGTGTTCCAGTATGACTATCCTCCATTTTGGTTCCTGTGGACTCTTTCGGGAAGATGCCTGCATGTGGTGTCTTTTAACGTGGGGAAACTGATGCACCTGCAGTCACCACATGGACCCTTGGCAGAGGAGGACCTGGTTCCAATGGCATGGAGAGAACCACGATGACTGGAGGCCATCCTCTGTTGCAGC
>JAUZSX010046695.1:0-20190 GCA_034780655.1 Idiosepius hallami
TAATGCTGTGAACTGATTTTATTTGTTTAATTTAGGTTGTTTATAGCTTTTTAGTTTTTTATTTTTGTTATTTTTGTAATTGGTTGTTTATTTGAGTGTATTTTTTTTTCATAAGATTAGGGTATTTGGTTGAGTTTTTTGGTAGGATATTGTATTACATCTTTTATATAGTTTGATTTCTTTCAGGATTGAGAGAATGTCATCTGTGCAGATGTTTTTAAAATTCATAAGGAATAATTGAAAACCATACTAGAAATTGGATAGAAAGATTTCAGTTAAAAGTTGTGTTAGAACCAATTGTTCATACCAATAACTCTTTTCATTATTTTGATTCACTCACAAGGATTGGTTTGTTTGTTTATTAATCTATACTTTTCATATAAAAGTATTATCTTTTCTTAGATTAATTAAAATGTTTGAATATGTCTAGAAAAAACAGTTTTTAAGAAGGCAAAAGATTAAAATCAAATTTTTCTTGATTAGCTCTTACATAATTGAAAGCAAACCAGGTTGAAAATTTTCCAGACTGATAATTAAACGAAGGCTTCTTTATAATCATCTTCAAAAATAGAAAACCTTTTTACAAAACCCGAATAACAGGAAAATTATAATCATTCCATTTTTGGTTTGTTCACAAATAGGTCAAATTACATTCAAATGTTTTAAAAAAAACAACAATTAGCTTTATAAGTGAAAGAAAAAAATAACCTGTTAATTTATATTTTGATACTAAAGAAATGAGTATCAAGTATTGAATAGTTGATGGGTTTAGACCTGAATAATCTTGAATTTCTTTAATCCTAATTAAGATACAAATCACTATACTAACAGTTTAGTCTAGTTTCAGGAGTTGAAGACCTAATTAAACTTCACATACATACTTCTTTAATTCACTAATTTATCTTATTTGCAAAGAATCTTTAAACAACTGTAAAACTTGAGATGCAGAATTAAGAAACAATAAAATCTTTGTGGCTTTATTTTTCAGAAATAGGCCTCACATTGTTTAGTTTGAATAGACATCTTTAAGATAAGAGAAATAAAATGGGTTTGATTTGAAATGAAGCAATTTTCTAAAAAGTCAAAAAATGAAAACCCAATTCTTGAATAGCATAGTCAATAATGAATGCTATGCATGAGAATTTGTGAAGATTTTATGTTTAAAATGAGTTTTGAATTCATCAAAGATTAAGACTTCATTTCTTAAAAATGTTTTAACTGAAAGATAGAATTTAGAAATAATTTTAAAAAGGTGAATATTTAAAAACTCAATAATTAAAATGAAATAGTTCATTTTAAAACTAGTAAAATTGCATAGAGCTAGTCTAAAGGAAGTATAGTTCTAAATAGTGAGAGGAAAAAGAACCATAATATTTCACCAAGTTTAAAGAGAATTTAAGAATAACCAAGCTAAAAAGAAAAAATTCAAAAACTGAAAGAAAGAAAGAGAAAATGAGAACCTAGCAAACATGTCAGATCTTGCTAGAACAGTTCAAAACTTGTTTATGACATTTGATCAGAGATAAAAGAAGAAGAAGCATATGATGATCATGATGGCAGAACTGCTGCTAGTGAGTATGCAGAGTGCAGTGTGTGTGTGGGGGGTGGAGCTTTAGTGCACCAAGCCAATGAATAAGTATCATTTTGCCTAGCTGGTATTAAGCTAGATCAAGTTGGCTTAAAACAGGCTCTAGAAGTTAATCTAATCCACCCAATAGACTAGACCTATAGAAATAATGAATGATCAGACAACAATAACATGATCTTAACAAAAAACACCCACATTATAGATAAATCCAACAGCAATAAAGAATTTTAAATTTATCAAGTTTTTGATAAAAACGTTTAAAAAACCTTCCAAATTGTAATGCTGATATTGTGACAGGATTCCATTTAGTTGTAATAAAACTGTACTTAGTCAGAAATAATATTATTTAATTATATAATTAATAATGGTTACTAAATTATTATAAAGGGCTAGAAATAACTTTAATAACAACAATCATTTTTTGCACAGAAAAACCAATTATAAAGCAATATTCTCAAGAGAAGAGTAAAAAGAAACTAACCAAAATACTCCTGATTGGTCATATTCAATACAAGGTTTTGAAGATGAAATTAAAACTCAAGGAAGAAATCTTTTTAAAAATAACATATGTTCAATCAAAGTTAAGAATAGAAAACCATGTCCTTCATACTAAAGAATCAAAAGATGATTTCTAATTACATAAAACAACATTCTTTTTAAATGTATCATGATTACCAGGTTACTCTAAAAAATATATATATTTTATTTAAAAAATCATTCATAAAAAAATAAACGATTGAAAAGGACGTTGAAAAGTTAAAATTTTGAGGATGAAAATCTATTTATTGACAACATATTTACATAATATTTAAAGACACAACTGAATTAGAATAAATATAAAATATCACATCACACAGGATTCTTTTAATTTCTATAAAAAAAAGATATTCAAAACAAAAACAATCAGTGGAAACAAATAGCTCTATAAATTCTAAATAGTAAAATGCTACATTACAGTAACAGAATTTATGATAGTTCAAATTTTTAATTCGGAAAATTCAAACCCTTGATTAAAAGTAGAATGAAAAAACCCTGGATTGAACTTTAAAAATAAATTATAATATTAAATTACAAAAGAACAATTTAATTCTAGACTTCATTTATAGATAAAATAAAATGTTTTTATTTAAGAATAAATAAATTGATATTTTCACAAATCATATATTCATTCCTATAATGAATTTCAATTTATTTAATAATAATAAAACCTGTGTGAATATGTGTGCCATCACATATATGTGGAAATATATAAATTCATTCACATATACATAGTACATGAAGCAAGATACAAATTTAGCAAACAAGATTCATAAAAAAATGAACAACTAGCAGAGCTATGTTGCTTTGTAATGAGAGAGAAATCAATAAGAGATGGGTTGGGACAGTAGTAGCTTGGCTAGGAAATCAGGGAGATGATATGAGAATATATACTACTACCAAACTTACCCTACATACATATGTGTGTGTGTGTATTAAATTTGTTGCAGTCAGGCTGGCCTGGAGAGTCACTTGTGAATACATACAATTTGAAGAGAGAGTGAAGGACAGTCCAGAGAAGACATAATAAACGAGGTGGTTACACTCAAAACCAAGAAGATAGCCATAAAACATAAAATAAATGAATGAAATAAAGTATAACAAATCTAAAATACAAATAAATAAATAAAAGACTAACTCAAATATAAGAATTAAAAAAAAAATGAAATATAAGTCCAATTTCAAATATTTGAACATTACATCCTTGATTTCAAACTCAATGACAACAACTAAAGAAATATTAACATATCTTATTTTTTCAATATCAAAATTTATCCATAGCTATTAAGATTTGAAACATCAAATATCATTTCATATAATTAATTTGTGAATATGGATCAACAACTCTATACCCTGATGAAGGTTTCATAAACCAAAACACTATATTACTGGCTTAATCTAACTATATCTAAGTTATTTTTTTAATAAAAATTCTGACTTCTTATAAGTTCCACTCTCAGGGACATATACTATATAGCCAGGCTGCTTACCTGCCCAAGAAAAACAGTGGCACACTATAGATGATCAATAGTTACACAAACCTACTCAGTAAAGCAACACACACAGCAAACTTATTATTACATGGCATATTTGGTAAGAAAGAGGTAGAGGAGGAAAGTGAATCTGCAGCTGAATCTTATCAAACTAACAATGTAATGCTTTCAGCTCTACTTGTAGAAGAAAAATGTTCACAGAGAATGAAGAAAGCTAGGAAGTAAAGCATTGAGTACACTAGAGTCTTGTTGTCGAGCATTTGTTTTTTGTGCTCTTAAAATTATTATGAGGAGAGTGTTTTGCCTTTAGTTTTAGTTTCCATTCTGTGGTCAATTATATTAGATTTAAAAAGACCTTTTTTTAATACTGATGACTAACTTTTCATCTGAGGAAATTAGGATTAAAATTGTTTATTCCTGGTGGATTCTAGATTTGATCATCTTCAACCTCTTAACAAACAAGGAATTATGATTTAACTTATCATTACCCTAATTGTATTTTAAAACCAAAGGCAAGCTATCCCATCCTTTTTAAAAAATGATTTTTCAAATAGAACTAAATAAAGAACTTCTTTCACTCATTTTTAACTAGCAATAACAATTTAACTAGTCTTTACCTAAATTCAATATTAAAATCACTAGCGAGATATATTGCTACAGAATAATTTTTTAATTAGCGGCAAAAGAGAATTTTGTTTTTGCCAAGCATTAATAATACTATAAAATAAACATAAAAAGATTTGGCTAGAAACAAAACATTGTTATCAGAAAACCTGCTGGTTGTGAAGGGATTAATTACATTATTAACATTTTGCATAATTAAAAAACAGAAAACCTGACAATACATGAGGACAATTTTTAAGTTTAGCATTAGGCTTTATTTTTACCATAGTAATTAAAAGTTCAAAAATAGGATTAGGCTAAATTATAATTTAAAAACAATCCAAATTGATTTTGTTTTAAATGATCAATTTTAGACTGAACAAATTCTAGAATAGCAATATCGATAATATTTTATTTAGTGAGCATCATCAACCAAGTTTGGCACAAGGCCATTTTTAAGGTGAATGCAGTGGTTTTGACTGGGATTTGAACTCGCTTACTACAATTCCAGAGCCCTAACTTTTACCAATGCTCCACCTTCACTGCCCATTAATACCAATAAATATTAAGATTAAAATAGAAATAAAAACAAGAGATTTTTCAATGGAATTGTCTCAAGAGTCCAAAATTTCTTCAGAAAACAGGTTTAGAATTTTAAAATGCCCCAAGTGTCTACAATCTAAAGAAGTGGATTCTTATAGAAATTAGGTATCAAAGAAAAGTTCACCCACCATCTAAATATAAAAAGAAATTTGATATTTTTTTACTCACTTTTAATCTATTAGTTAAAAAAAATAGCCTTAAACAGAAGGGAATGAAAATGTTTTTCCTTATAAAGCAGTTCTCAATCTATTAATGAAGTCTTTTTTTTAGAAATAAACCAATGGCATTATGGTTTTGACAAAGAGTTTTATAAACCAAGTCAGTAAAAAAAATAATATAATTCTAGCTCTAGGCAAATCTAGTTCTTCCAAAAAAGATGTGAATAAGGATGTTTGGTTTTAGATATACCAAAATAGTTATAGCAGATCAAAGCCAAGGAGATTAAAACAGTTGTGACAAGAAGCTAGTTTCAACAGAAAATATTCAACCATAGATGAAACTTGATAAATCTTGTTTAGATTTATCATAAAATGCAGAAAATAATCCTAACAAATGATAAAAAAAAACAAAAAAAAACAAAACATTGCTGAACAATATTGAACAAACAGCAACCAAGATATTTAGTAGAATGAAGAAAACTACAGAAGAAAGCTGACAATAAATCTAAAAAGAAAGATTTTTTTAAACATAAGCAATGATAAGCAAAAATAAAGACTTTTAGAGTGTTAAAAAACGATTTCTATTTGAATTATTCATTTCATAAAAGCTCTGCAACAGAAGCAGAGGTGCCTAAAACACTAATGATTATAGAAATTCTTTAGGTAACATGAAGCAGAAATGTCCAGCCAGAACACTAACACCCATAGAAACTCTTGAAAGAGAAAAAAATTTATTGGGTAATAACAGAAATAACCAAAATACAAAGAATTATACAAATTCTTTGTGTAACAAAAAAAGAGATGCCTAAAGTTCTCAAATTCTGTGTGTCACATAGAACACATTTTCAAAACACAAAGGATCATGGAAATCCTTTAACAAATACTGATTTTTATAACCATCAGTATCATATTTATCACATTATTTGGGTAACTAAACAGATGTGCCCCAAAAATATGGAAGGTCCTGCAATATTTTTGGTCTACTAAGGTATGTTCATCAAGATTTAGAAAATTACATTTATATCCAATGATGAGATCAATAAGCCAATCAGGAAGCAGAATTATCCTCAGGTTTATTATTCAGTATCCTTCAACTGCTTTTGTGAATAGGTCAACTGCAAAAATGAAAAATATTCACCTTCTCAGGAAGTTAGGGACTATTTGAAAATTTTATGATTTTTATGGATTCATTATTTTCTATGATCACATTTTTTAGTTTCTTCATACTATCTCATTACTACTTTGAACTGACTAAATGTTATAGGCTTTCCCTTTAATGCTTTTACTATCGTAAAGGATTTAGAGTAATCAGATGACCCTTTTAAAATCATAGAAATTAGTAGACTACCACTTATTTTGCCAGACTTTCTCAAGGCTTTTGCTGTTAGATTGACCGTTATAATATAGTCTTCAATGGTTTCATCTTCAAGATGTTTTAGAAACATTTCTCTGTGAAGAGAAACTTTTTTTTTAGGAAGTTTAAGACTTTTTGTCTATCATCTAATGCTTCTTTCATTATTAAAGATGAACTTATATCTTCTAAACCTTGTATTAAATCAGTGAATGTTCTCAACAAATTCAGGGTTATTTGAATTTTCTGGTGGTAATTGAATCACTTTGTCAAGTTTCAAGATTTTCAAATATCCTATCAATTTAAGTTGCCGAAATAAAAATATTTATTCTGATCCATCAAAATCAAGGCAATTTCGAGCTCTATAACCCATTGAGTGCAAAGCCATTTTTGTTTATCACAAAAGAGAGCCATGTCTGAAAATTATAAAAAGCAAATACGGTTACGAATAGAATTGGGAAATAGTCCATATTGTGAAAAATCATAGCCATCATGAGCAATCCACGAAAACCCAAGTTCCTTTAATCAAGACTTAAATAATATACATGATGAAAACATTGGTTCATGATTGGCTCATTGCTCTCATCCCTGAATATAAATGTAAATCTTGACAAACATACATACTTCAGTCACAAAACCAAAATAATTGCAAATGTAACAAAAACAGAGATGACCAAGAATCTGACCATAGAAATTATTTGGGTAACAAAAAATCAGATGTCCCTAACACTAAGAATAGAAAAAACATTCTTTGGATAATAAACTGCAAATGCCCAAAATAATAGAAATTTTTTAGCTAACATAAAATAGAGTTTTTCATAGAAATTCTTTACATAACAAAACAGAGGTTCTCAAACAGTATGGATAACAAACAAAAGTTCAACAACCACTACCAATTTGAAAGAAAAAAATGTTGAAAGATTTTATTCATCTGAAATAATTCAATTTTCATAATAAACAAGATTTTCAATAAAGAATTCCTGCTGATTATGAAAACAGATTTTATTATTTTCATTTTTTTCTTTTGTGTCAATTGAAAGCTGAATTGGGGTCATTTTGAATGGAGGATATTTTTAAAGCATTCCAAACAAATATTGAAGCTGAAGGAGGATTTATTTGAGATTTAGAAACCTGATATTTAAAAAAAGATTACAAATATAAGTACAGAATATTGAATTATATTAGTTATACACTTTGACCATAAGAGAAAATACATAACAATGTCATAATTTTAGAAACACTGGACTAACAGCTATTTCTTTCCTTCTTTGAATTCATTAGCAGTTTACACCCATATTCTTAAGCTAAAGCCAAATCTGAAATCTCTTTAAAATTTATGTCTTTACCGATTCAGCCGAATAGATGATATCTTAAAAGATAAAAAATGAATGTGATTAAGTATTAAGGAATCAGAAAAGTGTTTGATATGGTTGTAGAGCTGTATTCATTAAAAAAATTATAACATATTATTTATCATACAAAGGTTTTTCCAAGCCTTTTAAGAGAGCAATGATCTAGAAATGATATATTCTTTAAGGATAAGGTGTTCAGGAGTTCATGCCATTGAATGTTGAATGAATCATCAATTTTAATCAGTATTAATGACATGGGTATTATTAATTAATCAAGATCTATCTCAAACATTTTACAACATGAAAGCTAAAGCATTTTATAGCTAGTGTTTATTATATGATGGTTATAGAAATTAAACATTTGATACCATTTGCAACTGAAGACACTAATAATCATTTAGAAACCAATAAGCAGTGATAATTTGAATGTATTACTATTAATCATTTGTGATTGGAAGAATTAAAAAACTATTCCATAAATATTTCTAACTTCATCCTAATATGACAAACAGAATATCATTTCTGGATTTAATTAAACAAAGAGAGAGATTCTTATTAAAAATCAAATCTAATTATTTAAACAATTGGTTTATATTAAATCCTCAATCAGCAAAAAATAGAAATTTACCAATGAAAAGTATCCAAGAAATAGAAACAAATCATGAAATGAAAAAACATACTGAAAATACAATCAATAAGTTTTGAAACATTCTTTAACAAAGAAACATCAAATTAAAGAAGTTCATAATTTATCAGAAATAATACACAACTGAAACATTCTATAAAGATACAATAAATTTGACTTCTTAGTAAAAATAATTTATCAGAAAAATATAATTCTTCAAACCATCAAAACTGTAAGTTTTAACTAAAAAGAAATAACAATAAATAAATAAAATGAGCAAGAAAAAATATGAATTCTAGCAAAATTATCTGAAACCATTACATGATCATGAAATTCTGTGTCTCAAAACAAAAAAAAATGACTAGCTGTGCAGAGAATGTATTTCTTGCTCCTTATTTCAAGTCATCTTCAAAATAAATAATTGGATTTAATCCAGTCCAAGGCTCATGAAAATCACTAATTTACCAATAGAATCTTATGAATCAGTATTAGCTTAAAATGTCAATGGCCTGTTGCCATATAAGCATTTGGATTTGAAGAGGTCTAAAAACATTTCCAAATCTTTATTGGCAATTATACAACATTAAACTGGCTTAGTTTTTCACTTATAAAAATTTCACCTTTTAGAACTCATCTTACTGCCAAATTCAATTTTAATGGCCAGTTTTGACTTGGTTTATTGACAGATAGGAGAATAGTCTTTTGAAGGTTGCAGTTTTGAAGCAAGCTTATTTCCAAAATGCAGCACATAAGCTTATACTTCATGGATACTAGCCAGATTTAGAAATAAGCATTATCTTTTCAAATTTTATATCTGATGAGAAAATATTTGAAGTATAATTTGGTTTAGAACAATATAGTTGTATTTAAGACTTAAAGACTTATCCTTAAAAAAATGAAATCATTTTAAAATATAAGTGTTATAGCATTTACAGTTTCCCTAACAATATTTTTTAAAGAAATGTGCTATTCATAAAAAAATGGGTTAGGGTTAGAAGTTTGCAAATAGATTGGATTAAACTTAGGGTTTCTTTTTTAAAATAAGAGAAGTAAATGATTTAAATGTAAGATGGTAGAGTAATGTTTTGGCTTTTTTGAGCTATTTATGAATTTTTGTGAGATCAGCAGGAAGAACTGATACTCTGAGAAAACACACCATGAACCAGAGAGTGGCAGCCAAATTCTTTTTTTGTAACAAGGTGAAACCAAATCCGAAACCAAAATAGTTCAGCAAGCACATTTATTTTATTTAATATGCTGTGCTGGCAACAAGGAATGGAAATCAAGGATTAACCAAAAACATTGATGATAAAACATTCCCATTTTATTGAAAAATTCATTCCTTCTTTCTAATGGTAAACAAATAGCAAAAATATCAAGTTCATTTTTAAAGGTCAAAGAGCACAACATTCAAAACATGATTCTTTAACCATGACTGATTTTATGTTGCTGCACTGAATTAGAAAAGAAATAAGTAAAACATGCACATGATTATTTTTAAAAATCAAGAAAAAAAGTCAATGAAAATGCAAAATAAACACAAGCAACAATGATAAAATAAAAACAATCAAATATAAAATTTATTCAAGAGAGAAAATAATGTTTGCATATAAACATAATTTATTTTCAAAAATAAATCTAAGGAAGATATTAAAACCAAATTATAAATGAAAAAGTGAAAAAAATATATATTAATACTGGCAGGGAACAAAAAAGGGCAATAAAAAAGCATAATTTCCTTGAAGAAAATTCCAGGCAAATCTTGTATAAAATCCAGTTTTAAAAATGATATTAATACTCCAAAAGGGTAGGCTCCAAATAACATGCCATGGCTCTTCCATCTTGTATCTCAAAATATTCCAGGTTTAGAAATCCAATAAAGGTAACATTGTTCCGCTTTAAGGTAGAATTCCAGAGTTTAATGGTAAATTAGTCCAAGAAGAAAGCACATCAATAAATATCCTCATAGAAGTGGATGGAATCCAGATGACATCAGTAGGATAGGTATATTTTTTTTTAATCCACATAGGTTGATCTTGTATTCCAATGATCTGTTTAATAGATCGGTCAATTTTTTTAAATTGAATAACACCCATTCAATATTAAGGGTTTCTTTCTTTTACCTTGTTGGCAATAAGAACTTTAAAAAGAACTTTCACTTGATCTTAGGTTTTACTTGGTCAATAGCATTGATAATATTCCAAATAATAGAGATGCTAAATGTAAAGAATGAAACATTCTTAAAAAATATCCAAGTTTGGTACTCCAAATTCAGACAACTTGTATATCTCCAATAAAACAATTCCAACCAAATTGTTAATTAGGTAGTTTTTTTTTAATAGCTATTCAATGGTAGTCCTTTCAAGAACTACTCTATTGATTTTGAGCATTATAGTTTCAATAAAAGTGGAATAAAAAGGAATTTGGTAAAAAAAAATTTAAAAAAAAACAGAAAAAAAGGGGGGAAGAATACTAAAGTGAAAATAATCCAGGTTTTAAATATCAAGCCATAATCTTTTTTTTCCTCATTTGGAAAGTTTTAATAACACCTGCTTGGAAAAAGAAATAAACCCTAAAACATAAACTGTTTTTTTAGAAGGCAACAAAAATGTAAAAATGTCAACAATATCAAATGAAATTCAATAATTTTACAACAAAAAATCCAATAGCAAATAACCACAAAAAGCAAGCAACAGTTTTGAGGAAAAAAACTTTTCTCTAAGTAAATTAACTCAAATTAAAACAGAAGTTTTCCAACCATTTTTTAATTAGAAAAAAAACAAAAAAAAATGGGAGGAAAAAGAAATTCTGAAGTAAAACAACAACAGACTTTAAAAAGACAATTATTATTGGCATCAATAATGCAATTGGGGTTGATTGCAATGTATCTGCATTACAATGCAATTGCAATCTTGACAACAAATAATTTTTAAAGTTATTGATTATTTCACAATTTTGATAAAACCAAAACCAGATTTGGATATTGAAAACAAATTCAACATTTCATGTTAAGGTATTTTACATAGAATTTTCTTGTAAAAAACGGATGACAACTAAAAAGCATTTCGATCTGATAAGTCTAGATGATCTTGGTTTAATCTGCCAAAGACAGTTTCTTATCTATCAATTGGAATTTTACAAATTACAAGACTTTTTATTATTATTGCAATAAATAGTCATGACTAGGGTTAAATAACCGCTTTAAAATAGTCATAAACAAAACTCTCAATATTAAAGAAGCCCTTCCTTCAATTAATTTATTCTTATGACGAAGTTTTCCGATTAAAATTCGTTTTAACAAAAAATAAAGAATTGCAAAATGCGTCTTTGAGGATTTTTTTTTTCTTCATCAAAATCGTCTACAAAAAAAAAATTAAGGAAAAATGAAGTTTAATAGAAAATGTATTTATAGAAGAGAAAAAAAATCATAATTTAAGTGAGTAGACTTAGCCGGATCGCTTTTAACATTTATGGGGGATTTATGTTTTAATAAACAACCTAATTATTACAAACTATTTTTGAGTCAACAAGAAGACAAAGAAAATGCTGAAAAAAAAACAAAGAAATAAAAACATAAAACAGTAAAAACAAAGAAAGACATCTCAACATTTTTTTTTTTGGTGGGAGGGCTTTTTTAGGGTTGAACTGAAAGGACAGTGTTTTGTTTTAGAGCTCTTTTCCTACGGAAGAGGATTTTTTTCAGTTTTTCCCATTATGACACTTTTCAAAAAACAATTTTAATTAATTAGTTTTAAAAGAAATGTGTATATCTAATATATTGATGTTGAAATAGTTAAGGTTAGCTTAAAAAAGTTTAGACGAAAAAGTGCACGTGTGTTACGTGAGTGTGCTCTCTCTCTCACTCCCTCGAGCCGTTTTAAATTGTTAACTTGTTTAGTTTAAAAGTACACCAAACACAAGTACCTATATTTAAAACTTTGAAATAAATACAATTAAATTAGTTTTAAATATTTTCTTCACATTTCGAAATAGATAATAAAATGCAAAAAAGTGATTTTTTTTTTTTTACTGGAAGATTATTTTTAAGGATTTTTTTATAGAATATTGAACCTAACCTTTGCTTTAAAGATCAAAGCAAAGATCGGCTATTGTATTGAATTTTTATTTTGAAATCCAGTCTTCTCGAAATTAATAATTTTTACAAATATTCAATTCACCATCTTTTTTTTAAATACTTGGTGAGCAGCAGCTGCACCAACTAAGTTTGGCACAAGGCCATATGAACGTTATTTTTCTCTTGTTAAGAAAGAGGAAATAGGTCAATATAAACGTTGATAAATTTTTTTTATTTTTAAGAGTAATCACAAGTTCTTTTTTTATGGATTTTCATCGTTTTGAGATTAGAAAAATAGACAAGTTTAATAAAAGAGAAACACAGAAAAATAAATAAGGATCAAAAGTTAAAGAAAAACTATTCTTTAAAAAATAAACAAGAAACTAACTTTAAAGTCAAATATATTTTGTTTAAAATAAAAAGTTTCAAGTGAAGAAGGAAATCTTTGCTTAAAAAGACATTTTTTTATTATTTTTTTTAAGGAAAATGGCGTCTTCCTCGTTATTTGCAACACAAGACGAAACTTCAAGATTTCGTTTTAAAAAAATCTTTTGAAAATGATTTGTTTTCATTAAAGTGGGGATTATTTTATGAAAACCGTTAGTTTATGAGTTTAGTGCATTATTTGTGTTTTTTTTTTCAATAATCAGAAGAATATTAAATTTAAAATCTTTAAGAAATTATTCAGATAGCGTAAAAAATTACAATAGATCGTTTAATGAATAATTCAATAAAATAATTTTTAATTATAAAATAAAAAACGAAAGCTTGTAAAAAATGATTGAAAGATCGACGATGGTGATAAATGTTTTGATGCCATAATTTACGTTGCCACAATAAAACACAACACACGTGTACAAACAATAATTTAATTGTTGTTGAAATCAAAATGATTATTAATAATAATAAATATTGATTATTGCTAAAGTTTTTTTTTTTTTAATTAAATCTATACAATTCAAAATATAAACTAAGAGTTACACCTATTTTTAAACCAATAAATAAAATCATTCAATGTTTCAAAGTCTGTTTTTTATGGTCCATCAAGAATCATTTAGTTTTCGAAAACTTAATGATTCAAAACTATGAAAGAAAGACAATATTATTTGGGGGCCAAACATTAAAAGTAGAGGCAATAATAAACTTGGGAAAATTGCAATAAGTAATCATTTTGATTAATTTTTCTATAACTAACTGTTATTCTAATGTTTTGTGGAAAGGTTTAATTATACAGTCTTATGAATAAATGGTGATATTTTTAAGGAAGCATAGTAATAATGGTTATTATTGTAAACTAGACATATTTACAGAATTTGCCAAGATGAAGTTGGTCGTACGTAGTAAATAAATAGAGAACAACGTGTTTATAAAATATTAAGTTTTCTAACAAAACAACGGCTATCGGTAAATTTCCAGGTGTAATAAATATTCAAAAGCAATCCAAATTGAAGAAAACAGAATGTATTAAAAATAAAAGAAAACCATTGGAAACAATTTTGAAAGAATTTTCTTTAAATGAAGAGAAAAAAAAACGCAAAAATAAAGAGGAAACGCTTACAATAATTTGAAATGAAATATTTTCGGTTTGTTTTTTTTTCTTTAATTATAAAAAGAAAATTCAATTTATTAGAGAATAACAAATTAAAGATTTAAGATGTAAAGCAATTTTTAAAAAATATTATTTCTGTTAATTTTTATAGCTAAAAATTCAATAAAGTACATAGATTTTTTTTTTTAAATTCATTTGCTACAATATGTTTTTTTTTCATCATTTTTTAAAAATTCCTTTTAAAAGTTCCCCCAAAAAATGAATACTTAAAAAGTCACCTAAAAATTAATATCAAAAATAATTTTTTTTCAATAACATAAAAAATTAAATTATAAATAATGTCATGTAAAAAAAAAAGTGCAACAAAAATGGCTATTACTAATTCATAGTTTTTAAGTTGTTTTATCTTTCCTTTTGGTTTTACTTTTTGTTTCAAAATAACTAAATATTTTTGCTGGGGCAAAATAAAATATTCTTGAATGAAAACATATTGAAGAAAGCAGAGTGGAGGTCAACAAGAATCCAGGCAAAAAAAAAATGATGACCAGCAAAACAGCCAGTGGGGGCGTCAAAAGAATATACATACACAATTTTTAAATAATTAATTTAAAACAGGCGCCCAAAAATTAAGGCTCCCTGGGAAAAAAATCTAAATATTTTTTTTCTCTATAATTCTCAACAAATAATTTTATCAATAAAAAAATAATGTATTGCTACCAGCTTTGGGCTAAAATACGAAAAACTAAACAATCTAAAACGCCTGAAAAGTTAGAAGGGGTGTGTTGATTTGGTTGCTGATAGTTTCTCGCCTATGCGATAATCCGACCAAAATATGGACTTTTGTAAAAATGCTAAACCTTTCAGTGGTACTATTGGTGTGTTATGAAATATATTTAGACAGCATTTTCCCAACTAAACTTGAGTATGTTTATTATTTAAAATGGTAAATTTTGGAGGGAAGTTTAAGTGTGTGTATAGTAAAAGTTTTGAGGGGTGCACATTTATTTTTTGGGGTTTTTTTTTGTCAATATGAAAGGGTAAAATCTAGGCTAGTAAGAATAATTATAACAAGGAAATATGTGTAAACTTTGTGAAGCCAGATTTATTTAGTGACCAGTCCAGTCTCTGGTCCAGTTTTCTTGTCTTGACCAACTAAAGCATATTTTGTAAAACTGAGTTTGTAAAAAGAAACAAATACAATTAAGCGAGCTGGCGAGTCCCACGCTAGATTGATTGACCCCAATAACCCCCCCAAATACTTTCGAGTGATAAGGGGGAGGGTATAAAATAAATATATTTTTTAATATAACCCCCAAACACACCCTGAAAAATAAATTCAATAAAATAATAACAAAACAAACTACCCGAAATTTGGCTTCCCCCAACCCAAAAACAAAACAAACAAGCAAGCAAGCAAAACGACATACATATAGACAGATATATATATATATATATATATATATATAGCCCCCGGCTCCCCCAATTTTTTTTTTGTCAATACTTACTTTTTAAAGTGTTCTGTGATTTTCTCCTTGGTAATTTTTTCGGGTATATTCCCAACCAGGAGATACCTCGTTTGCCGCACCATCTCTTCTCTCTACTTACTACATGATGCTTACATGGCCATAGAAAAATTTCCTAGTAGTAGTAGTAGTAGTCTTAATGACAATAGTAGTAGTAGTAGTAGTCGTAAAAGGAGTAGTAGTAGTTGCCGTTGTTGTTGTAGGACTAATAGTTACGGTAATAAGACTAATAATAGTAATAATAATAATAAAAACAATAACAGTAGTGTTACTAGTTTTAATGGTTTTAATACTGTGGTAAGACCAGGTCCATTTGAGAAAGAGTGGGGGGGAGTAAAGAGGGAGAGTTGGCTTTATATAGTGAGTGAGAGGCAGAGGAGAGGGAAAGAGAGAGAAGGCTCTATGAAATGAATCTCCTTCTATTTCCTTTAGTTGGTTCTACGTAGTGAGAGAATGAGTGAGTAAGTAAGTGAATGAGAGAGTGAGTTAGTAAGGGAAAGACAGGGAAGCAAGATTGAACTCAATCTTCCTCTTCTCTTTCCTTTGCTTCGTTCTCAAGTGAGAGGGAGAGAGTAAGAGAGAGAAAGAAGTGAGGAGAAAAAAGATTGTTATTTTTTTCTGCTTTTCTCTCTCTATCTCTCCCTCTCTCTCTCTTATAACGCTTTGAAGTCGACTCTCTTTACTCTCTAATTACGTCGCCTTTTCTCTCTCTTTACATTCATGTGTTTTACCTTCTCTCTTTTAAAGCTATTGCCTTTATTTTTTAGCGAATATATATTTTTTCCATTCCTCTTTTTCTTTCTTTGTTACTTTCTTTCACCTTCTCCATTTTTATTTACGTTCCCCGTTTCTTTCTTTCTTTTACATTCTTTCTTTCTTTTACCTTCTTCATTTCTTTTTTTTTCTTTCTTTTTTATCTTCTCTTTTTCTTGTCATTTTCTTTCCTTTTCTTTACTTTCTCTGTTTTGAAGCCATTATTGCCCTTTTTTCTACCGAGTAATTCTTTCTTTCTTTCTTTTTCTCTTGCTTCTTTTTCGTCTTTTCCTCTGACTGTTCCCCTCATTAATTCTCCTTTATTTTATTTACTCTCTCTCTATCTGTCTGTCTATCTGTTTATCTATCTATCTATTTCTTCCCTTTTCTCTTTATTTCCCTCTCTTTTTTTTTTCTTTTTTTTTCCTCCCGCATTTCTTTTTTTTTAACGCGCGCACACACGCCTCTTTTACGCAAAACACACGCGCACCCAAATTCGTTTAAACTAAGAAACGCAAAACGCACACGCAAATACGCACACTACACTACTTACGCACAGACAAATAGACAGATACTTACACACACACACACATATATATACATACACACTTACTGATAAAAAAACACACACCCGTTGTATATGCGTGTGTTTTTTATCAAACAAATGTGTGTATTTTATTTTTTATAAATAAATACATACACAAATATACACACACAGAGATAAACAGTCACAGATAAGATAAGGAGCAAACACAGATTATTATAACCGCACACACAGAGATAAACACACAGATTCAGATGAATATAAAAAAACACAGTCAACACACACGTATACACAGAGAGATAAATTAACACATACAAAGAAATACACGTGAAGATATGCCACAAGACACATATCCACACTCAAAGACACTAACACTGCAGATCCACACCCCACACACAGTTATATATATATATACACAAAAATTCACAAACGCATACATACTCAGAAGGAAATAGATATAAAACATACATATACAGTACAGTACAGTACAGTACACTGACAAACACAAACACAATGCAGACAGGTCTATTATCGTGATACATATACATAAAACGCATACACACATGCACACAACAGACAGACACACACACACAAATGTATATATATATACTCATACATACACATGGATAGATATACACTTAAATATATTCATGGACACAAAAGTGTGGTGGCTCTACATAAAAACACACATATACCTAAATATATTCATAGACCGAGTTACACACACACACAGCTACAGACATAAAAATCTAGTTACTTATCTAGATACATATGTGTGGTATCACTGTGGTACACATACATATATATATACACATGTGCGTGCAGATACACTTAAAACACATACAAACAGATATACACATACATACACGCACATATGACCCAACTCACACTAAACAGACATAAAGTAGACTTATCATAACCCATATGTGGAGCTCACACATTGTATGGGTTATGTATGGACCATACACATACGCACACACTTATAAATCCATTAACACAAATAGATACAGAAATACACAAATATACTTAAAACATTCACACACGGAAATAAAAACACACGGAAAGACAAATAGAAACAGTGAACACGCATATGCGGATAGACATGAACCTTCTAGTTTAGCGTTGTAACTTCGTAATAAACTAGTTGTAAATATTTTTGTAGTGACCGCCAAATTATTATTTATACATTGATTATGAAAAAGTTTACATCGTTATAAAGTTTATTCTTCACTTGTTAATCGATGAAATTTTCATATCGATTAGATAATTACCTGCTTTTTTGTAGGTTTTTAAAAAGAGACTGCGTTCAATGTGGAAACTAGTTACTTTACGAAGTTACAACGCTAAACTAGAAGATTACTCCGGCAGACATACATACATACATACATATACAAACACACGCACATAAACTACAAACAGGCGCACATAGATAACTACACACTCGAATAGATACACGCATCGAGATGCACATACAGACACAGATGTATGTATATACATACACACACGCATACACATCTTTTCAGCAGCTGCACATGTTCCTCCACTTTTTACCGCCACCCTACTCTTCCCTTCTGTCTCTCCCCCCCTCTCTTATTGACTTCAATCCCCCTCCCTTATTCTCTTACCGCTGTGACGTCATATGATTAAATTAGATGCGTGATTCTATCCTCCTCACGCTGATGACCTACTTCTTAAAAACGATGCGATGTAAAATTAAATTTAGTTAATTTTTTTTCTTTTTAAATAGAAATATATCACATATTTTACCATAAAGATTTAACCTGTTTCAATAACAACAAACACACAAATCACACAACAACAAAAATACATCAAAAATAATAAAAATATACTTTTATTTCCTTTAAATAAATTTAATACAAAAAAAACGAATGTTAGACTACTTTCGAAGGTGGATATTTTATTTGAAATGCAAATTTTTAGACAGGTAAAAATTCAAATAAGTTAGAAACATGTGGTTAATGCTACATTTTTTAAAATATTTTTTACACATATGTGTGTAAATAATTTGCTAGTTTTTTTTTATGTATGTGTCTGTAACTCTGTCTATGAATTATCTATCTGTGTATATAGCCAAACTTGTGTCTATGAATATATAAATTTTTATTTTAGTAATTTAATTTATTCATACCAATTTTTTAAAAATATTTGACAATTTTTATTAAAATACAATTAAACTTTTTCAGTGTCTCAGATTTCGGCCTTAATGCGGTCTCATAGAACTATATTGCCAATTGCTCTTAATGACTAGTGGGTAATTTTGTTAAGTCAGGATCAAAAAGAATTGAAAAAAAGGGTAAAATTCAAATAAGTAAAAAAAAAACCTTGAAAATAGGGGTTAATTTTAAGTAAAAAAAAAAACAATACAAAACAATTAATTCATGTTAAAACTGAAAACTATTTAAAAGATTGATTAATTTTATTTTATTAAGTAATATTATCAATACCAATTTTTTTTTCAAGATTTGACAATTTTTATCAAAATACATTTTTCACTAACTCTCTGCGTTTTAAACTTTAAAATGATTTTTTCTTCACTCTTCAAATCTCTGTCTTTCACACACACACTCTTTATCATTATTCTAAAATCCTTTTCGCGCTTTCTTTCACCACAGAGCTCTCAACCCATACATTTTATTTCAATAAGACGTTTATGGATATGGACATAAAAGACTCAACTGTGAAAGAAAGATCATGAACATACAACAAACAGACAGTACACAAAACACAATAGTAGTCGGACACATTTTGTCCGTCTGTCTGTCTGTAACACTAATTCTATCGAAATTTATAAATGTTTGACAGCTTAGTTTGAATCCTATCTCTCTCCCTGCCCTATCCTGCCCTGACTTTCTAACAGTATGTCTGTCTATCTATCGGCCTACTGTTTACACACACACACAGAGCAAATTTCTATCTATAATCAGATACGTTTCAAAAAGAATTTTAAAAAAATATTTAATATTTTTAATTCATTTTTTTCTTGTTTTTTTTTAAAGATACTTAGTTGAATTGAATTAAAATTTATTTTTGATGAAACGTGTTTAAATAATGATATTCTGCCTAGATAAATATATATATATACACACACCCACATGTATACATACATATATATATATTTCTTTCTGCCTTTTCCTTTCTATTTTTCGTTCTATTCTATATCTAACTTGTCAATCTATGTCTATTTCTATCTGTCAGTTTTAGTACGTGACTGCGAAAATGCCTATCTTTCTATCTATTTGTATCTAACAAAACGTGATTTTTCAAAATTTTAAAATCTTTTTTTAATTTCCTAGGTCAGATACACACTACACACACACATATATATCGACAGCAGAGCACTAAATCTCATTAAGTCAAGTCGAAGTTTTCATTTTCTTGTTTTAACGAGAAACTCACTGACGTGTTTCATAAAAAA